>RJWM01022947.1:0-32887 GCA_004363535.1 Dasyprocta punctata | reverse complement strand
CCCCAGTCCTTTGTTATTTACTATTTTCATTTGATCTTGATAAATTTGTAAATTGCCCAGGCTGGGCTTGAACCTGTGATTCTGTGATTCTCCTGCCTCTGCTTCCCAGAAGCCTGGGATGACAGGCATGTGTCACCCTCAGCCTCCCAAGTGCTGGGATTACAGGTGTGTGCCACCATGAAGAGCTACATTTTTTTTTCTTTTTGAGACAAGTCCTCACAATGTAGTTCAGGCCGGCCTTGACTTCAAGGCATGCACCACCATGCTCAGTCCACAGATGGATTTTTAAAATGGCCCTTAGATCCTGAATGTCCAGTGTGCCAGCATCATGGACAAGAACCCGGGCTGGGGGAGACAGACTTTGCAGCTCACTGAGGTCAGTTCTGAAAAGCATTGCCCAAGGAGATCACAGGTTTTCTGAGCTGAGCAAGTGTCAGAGTTGGGCACTCATGGCGGCCCGCCTTCCAGCACTTCCAGCTGTGACCCGCTCCAGCCCTGCGAGCCCTGCTGCGCTGCTCCTCCTGTTCTCACCTGCAGTTTCACCACCTCTTCGCCAGCTTGAGCTCTCAACTACTGAGAAGATGAGCGTTTCCTGTCGCAAAGGAGCTCTGTCCGTTTCTCTGTCGCTCTTGCCAGGTTTGCTTCTGTAGCTGAGCGTTAAAGATGTTTCTCCTACCCTAGCGGGCTCAGTCATCCCTGTGTCCCAGTGTCATGGGGACGTTTATCTCTGAGGAAGGCAGGAGAATGACCTGCTCCCAAAACAAGAATCCCATCCCTGGAACTAGTGAGTGCTGGGCTATGCAGTAGAGGAGTATGGAGACTGACAACTGACTGTATGACAAGAGAACAGCCTGCATGTCTGGCCCAGTGGATCACAATGTCCTCAAATGTCAGACAGGAGGGCAGAAAAGGGCAGGATGATGCAGCTTGAGGAGCAAGTGGACCGGTGCCGGTGGTTCTAAAGGTGGAGGAGGCCACTGGCCAAGGACTGCAGGTGGCCTTGGCAAATGGCAGGGGGAGGAAGCAGATCCCTGGTACCTGCACAGTGTGGTGAGCACAAGGGTTCCACATTGCCTCGGCATCCACTTTGGAATCAGGTCTGACTTTTCTGGACCAGAAACGGCACAGTCAACCCTGGGCATGGCTTGGAGTTCCTATCTCACCCCAAAGGCCAAGCTGGGGCCAGAGCAGAGAACCTGGGGACATCTCCGACTGCCAGACTTCCTCTAAAGAGGCCATTCAGGCATCTGCCCAAGGACTTAAGTGACACCGTCCCTCACATATACCTGGCCGCCACACGCACACTCTGCAGCTGCCCGCCCTCACCCCCTTGAGCCTGTCCCCACCCTAGGTGCAGTGAGTCCACAGCTCCATGGGAAGAGCCAGGGGCTGGCCCGAGACGGATTCCTGGGTTTCCCAGCACCGGAGCGATGATTAGGAGGCAGAAGTGGGACACGGTCAGACAAGAGGCATGTGTGTCTGCTGGGAGGAATGCGCCTCCTCGGCGGGACCCTGCCTGCTTGCTCCCTTCCCACCAGGCGGGGTGTGCTGGTTCCTCCGTCTGGCCCCACTGGCCCCAGGCCCGACTGCAGGTGCCTGAGGGACCAGGTCACATCTGTGCTGTCATAGTCTGTGGTCATTCCCTGTAGCCACCGTGGGGAACCAATGCTGCTTCCTGTCATGCTTCTGGGGAGAAGTTTCTTTGCTACTAATCTCTAATAAAAATCAGTTAACTTTTGACTACTGTTTGGCATATTTTTTTCTAGGCTTTCACTTTCAATTTATTTGAATCCTTTTTGTTTGTTGCTTTGCGTGCCTCCCCCCCCCCACCATGGCTGGGATGGAACCCAGGGCCTTTACGTCCCAGCCCTTTTATTTATTTTTTATTTTGAAATAGGTTATCACTAAGTTGCCCAGGCTGGCCTTGAACTCTCAGTCCTCTTGCTTCAGCTTCCTAATTCCAGGCATGGCAGGTGGATTTCCACTTCTTTGTGTCCCCCTTCTGTTTTCTGTTATAGGATGAACTGAAAAGATATATTGGGGTCCTGATCACCGTGCTTCAGAGGGCAGCCTGACTTGGAAGAGGACTCTTTACCTAGTGGTTCCTGGACAGTGAGGTCTTGGGGCGGAGGGGTGACACGGGTCCTCACACGAAGGGGAAATTGGGACCCATCCACGCAGGAGGAGACCACAGGAGGACATGGGGGAGGGGCAGAGCAGGTTCCCCTGCTCCCCGAGGCCCCCACACCACAGACTCCTGGGTGACTCCAGCCTCCCACACCCTTAGGACACCCTTGGTCCACCCTGCCCTGCTTGGCAGCCCTGGCTGGCTCACCTCTGCAGCCCCGCAATGGCTTGGAATTTATTCTTTCTCCCTTTCATCCTCTAGAGATGACCCCAGAGATGGGAACAGGTGTTTGGAGCTCTCTAAAGCTATCCCAGCCTCACCCATCTTGCTGCACAGGACCCGGGACTACAGGTGATTTGTGTTCCTTTGTTTCAGGTGTGTAGCTTTTGTTTTAATTGTGGGGGAAACACCCTAAAATTTGTTACAATAACCCCTTGCACATGTGCAGCTCGGGGGTGCTGCTGCGATTTCCCAGAGGTGGGTGGTCCTCTTGCCTGTTGCTGTGACTGATTCCTCTGCAGCGCGGCTCAGGCCCTTCAGGCTGCAGTAACACTGGCCCCAGCCAAGTGGCTTGTAAGCAGCACAAGTGTTTCTCTTGGTTCTAGAGGGCAGAGGTCCAAGGCCAGGCCGGCAGAGTCCGTGTCAGGTGAGAGCTATTTCCTGCCCATGGCAGAGGCATCTTGCTGTGGCCTCTGGCACAGAAGGCTGTAGGCAGCTCTCTGGGGCCTCTTTTCTACGGGTGCTAATCCCATCTCCTCCCAAGGCCACTTCCTCGGGCCTTTGCACACCCATGGGGTACACAGACATCCAGCTTTTAAAATTCTGTTTTTCTGCGCAGCACCTGCCCGGCAAATGCAAGGCCCTGAGTTCAATTCCCGGTACCAAAAAACAAAAACGCCAAAAACAAAATTCTATTTTTCATTTTCAGTCCATTATGATTTTTCTTCTTCTGTTTGCTTGTTTTTGAGGTGCTGGGGATCAAACCCAGGGCCTCACACATGCTAGACCAATGTTCTACCACTGAGCATAATGTGTAACATGCAGCAAAGAAGCCCTTGGAATCCAGGGTCTGAGGCCACAGGACCCTCGAGCCCTCACGGCAGCCCTGCGGCCCCTTGGCCCCCGCCCGGATGTGTGTGGCCATGCCCTTCTGACTTTGCCCAGGACTGCTTGGAGCCACAGCCCTCACCCACCTCTTCTGACACAGTGATCATCATTCATGCCCGAGCAGGCTGTGGGGTCTTGGAGAAACCATCGTCTTGTGGCCTCAGTTAATGCTGTCCCTGGACTCCTGCACTCAGGCTTTGTTGACCTGTTGGCCTCTCCACATGGACATCCAGCTGGCTAGGGAAACGCAATGCATTCCATATGCTGACACGGCCTTCAAGGGCCTGACCAGCTGCCCATGGCTCCCCGGGGTGTCACCACCCATGCCTGTGGTGACCGGTCCCGTCAGCAGAGCTAAACAGTAGGACATCAGCAGAGAAACCGCTCTGAGCCTCAGCAGAAGGCACCACGTGAAGGAATCAGAAAGCCGTGCAGGAGCGATGGGCCGCTCACCTGGCTCCTCTCACTTTTCTCTGGAAGAACACACGAAGTGTTTCATCCCGACCGTTTCCAGGTGTGCCGGGCTGGGGCTCCACGCACACTCCCAGGGATGTGCAGTCGCCCCAGCCACCCATCTCCAGAACCCTTGTCCTGTAAGGCCAAACCTCCGTCTTCATCGGCACTGGCTCCTGTCCCCTCCCCAGCTCCTGCATCCCCATTCGACCTCCTGCCTGCAGATCTGAACCCCCAAAGCCTCGTGTGAGTGGCCATCTGGTGTCTGCCTTTGTGCCTGGCTTATTTCACTCAACACAGCGTCCTCCAGGATCTTCCGCACTGTGGCATGTGTCCCATTGCTGAGACACAATCTCTGACACCCACAGGTTAAAGTGGCTCCCATGGTCAGTTTCCTGTCCATGGTCAGCTGGCTCTGACCCAGGCAGAGGACACTCATGGCCCGGTGGTGTCCACGTGCTCCACGGAGCATCTCTGGTCCCCTCCCCACCTCCAGTATCCACTGCAGGGTCCTTGGGGGGAGCCCATGCCACCTGTTTGGGCCACACAGCCTGGGGGCCTTCACTGGGCACCACACCCCACTGCTGTGGTCCGTGAGGGGCTGGGCACAGCCCTCATTCCACCTCCTTCCCTGCAGGTAACATGGGGAACAGGCCCAGGAGAAGGGGAAGGGGAAAGAGTGGGAGTCTCCCAGTTAGCCCTCCCGTACCCTGGGGCTGGCCGGCAGGGCACATGTGGGATATGTGGTGGTCACACCTGGTCATTCTCCCAGGAAGTGAATATGGAAACCAGAACTGTTCAAAAGAAGTGTGAGCCGGGCGTGGTGGCGCACGCCTTTAATCCCAGCACTCAGGAAGCTGAGGTAGGCGGAGCGTTGTGAGTTCGAGGCCGGCTTGGGCCACAACGTGAGCACAAGGCCGGCCTGAGCTACATAGTGCGACCCTGCCTCAAAAAGCCAGGGCCGGGAGTTTGGCTCAGCAGCTTAAGCGCCTGTCTGGCAGGAGCGAGGCTGTGAGTTCGATCCCCGGTGCCGCAAAAAAAAAAAAAAAAAAGAAGTGTGAAGAGGATGCTTCCCAATTTCTTGATAAAGCACCTCTGGATTTAGTTTTTATTTTGAAAATCTATCTTTGCATGTGAATTTTTGAATTATGAGACCAAGCTATGGGACACAGTGCATTTTTTTTCGAAGTGTGTTTTAGAAAGATTCCCCCAGGCCCCCATAAAAGCTTACAAGCCCAGGAGTCCCTCTTACCTGGCATAGCTGCAGGTTCAGTCTCAGGATGGCTCCAAAGCAAGCTTCCTCATGCACGTCATGCGTCTGGCAGCCTGGCGAGGACACCCTGACTGATCGGAGTAACCTGGGGAAACACAGATGAAGTCCCATGAAGTAATTCATTCAACCAAATGGTTAGAGAACATTTATGGTATACCAAATCCTCCTGTGGGGACAAAGGGGCCAAAACCACACATGGAGGAGACAGTTTCTCTATCCAACCATGCTGGAAGAACTGGCCATCCTCGTGTCAAAGACTAAACCTAGACCCATGTCTCCCACCCTACACTAAGCTAAGTCGAAATGGATCAAAGATACAAATATTAAAACATATTTTGTATGCTGGAAGACAAAACTCTTAAAGATATAGGCCTAGGCAAACACTTTCTGAGCAGAACCTCAATTGCACAAGAAATAACATCAAGAATAAACACATGGGATCATACTAAATTAAAAGGCTTCTGGATCCAGGTATGGTGGTGCATGCCTGTAATCCCAGCATTCAAGAGGCTGAGACAGGAGGATCACTGCAAGTTTGAGGTTATATAGTGAGTTCAAGCCCAGACTGAACTACATAGCCTGTCTCAAACAAATAAACAAACAAAACAGCAAAGGAAACAACCAATAGAGTGAAGAGCCAAGCTATACAATGGGAAAAAAATTTTGCCAGCTATTTCTCAGACAAAGGACTAATATCTAGAATATATAAAGAACAAAAAAGTCAGCTCTTGCAGAAATGAAAGGCCCAATCAAAAATAGGGTAGTACTAAAAATTTTAGATAAAATTAAAATTAAAAAATAAAAAAATTCTGTCAAGAAAAAGAATATTGCTAAATTGCCCTACCAAAAATACAATGAAAAAAACAACTGAGATGAATAGATACTTCTTTGGAGAAGTACAGATGGTCAATACATTAAAAGTGTTCAAAATCTCTTAGAGAGATGCAAATTAAAACCATGAAGATTCTGTTTTGCTCCAGAAAGAATGACTATCACCAGGAAATCAATTAATAACAAATGCTGGAGAGGCTGTGGGGACAAAGGGACCCTTCTCCACTGCTGGTGGAAGTATAAACTAGTATAACCACTATGGAAATCCGTACGCAGACTTCTCAAAAAACTAAAACTAGAAATTCCATTTGATCCAGATTCATGCATCCCATGTTCATGGCAGCATGACTCATAATATCAAGATCTTGGAAGTGGCTTTTATGTTCGTCAACAGATGAACGGATGAAGAAACCATGGCATTTAAACACAGCGGAACTGGGCGTGGTGGTGCACGCCTGTAATCCCAGCACTCGGGAGGCCACGGCAGGAGGATCACTGTGAGTTCGAGGCCAGCCTGAACTACAAAGTGAGCTCAAGGCAGCCTGAACTGCATAGTGAGGCCCTGTCTCGAAAAACACGAACAACAGCAACAACAACAAAACCCGCAACTGAGTGCTACACTGCCATAAAGAAGGATAAACGTGAGTCATTATAGGCAGACAGATGCACCTTGAGACCACAATGTTAAGTGAAATAAACAGACACGTGAGTTTAAGGTATCACATAATTTCTTTTGAGATACCCAAAATACAAATAAATTAAAGAGCAAAATGAAAGACAGACAATAGGAAAAAGGGAGGCAGATCTTCTGAAAAAGGGAAGGGGACCAAAACGTGGAGGGAAGGCCGTAGACAGTGGGGAAGGGAAGATGATGAAAAAGGAATTGAGATGTGTTATTAAGATGTGTTATGTGGCTTTCTAACTTCCCTAGTGAGTATAATCACTGGTACCACAAATGTGGACCAATACAAATTTGTTTTAAACATTTCACTGGGTGCGGTGGCACTCTCCTGTAATCCCAGCACTGGGGAGGCTGAGGCAGGAGGATGCTGTGAGTCTGAGGCCAGCCTGGGCTACATAGTGAGTTCAAGGCCAGCCTATATTACGAAGTGAGACCCTGTCTCAAAATAAAGAAAAAAAATCATTTTGCGAGATACAATAGCAGATTCTTAGTTTGTAAAGAACTCCCACACATCAACAGAAGAACCCCACAGAAGCAGTGATCTGAGCTGGCGAGTGTCAAAGCATAACCCTGTGCATCATATACCTTCGCAATATTGTGGCGCTTAGTAAAGCAGGGGGAAGGGGCAGGGGCAGGAAAGCCACGAACTTTCACAGACAAAAAAAATCCCGAAAATCCTAGAACTACTCAGTTCCACTACAGCCAGAGAAATACAGGCTTGAACATGTGACCAGTAATCTGGCTTCCTGCCTGTCAGGCTGGCAGTCAGGCCTCTAGCTGCCAGCAGGGTGGGACGAGGCCGCCCCTTGGCAGACCCAGGGTCCCAGCGCACGAGTGTGCAGCGCACTCCCAGACCTCCCGAATGTGCTCAGCTTTTAACTCGCCAGAGGCCCTCCTGGGACTTTTCCCTGCACACAGGGACCCAGGGGAAAGAGTCCATGTCCCATGTGAAGGAGAGGAGGCCCTCGGCATGCGGGGTGCCCAGCGGACCTGTCCCTCTGCTTCCCTCCCAGACAGGGAGCCCCCACAATGGGCCCCACACCCAGCAGCCAATGAGGGTCTGGGGCAGGCAAGGCTCCTGCCCTCCCTCATTGCCCCAGAAGCTCAGGGGCCAGCTCAGACCACAGGGTCCCACTCTGAGTCTGGGGGATGCCCAGGGCAGAAGTGGGCCTGGAGGCTGCCTTGCTGGCTCGCCAGGCTGAGCACCCCACGAGCCCCCAGGCACGGTGCTTGGTCCAGCAGGGTCCTCTGCAGTGCAGGAACCCGGGAAGCCGCTCCCAAGCACAACAGAGCCGGACCCCACCCCAGGGTCACTTCCCTGCCTGCCCTTTCTCAAGTGTTTCTAGACCCAAAATAACAGGAAGTCAAGATGTGTACCTGTAACAACAGGAAGTTCACTGACGTTAAAAGAGCTTAAACCATCTACCAATTCAGTTATTTAAAACCAAGATGACCAAAAATTGCATATTTTTTCATTGATCTTCACAAGATGATATAAGAGGAAATAGGGCACTGCACCTTCCCTCTTGCGTGGTGGCCCATCCATCGTGGTGCTGTAGGCTGAACTTCTTTTCCTGATTTTACTTGGCCTAAATTCCCTCTGCAGAGCCTGGTTCTTTTCTTGCCTTTAATAAAACTTCGCTGCAGTATATCACAGGAAGAATAAGACTGGCAATTTTACCAAATCCATTCTATAGGAGTGGGCTGGTTGAAATGACACCTTCCTGAGCGCGGCTCGGGACAGCGCGTGAAGAAGTGTGCTGCCCGAGGGACGCTGGAGTCAGTGGGTAAGTGGTTAAAGCTGTGCATTCCAGAGTGGCTGCAGGAAGCGAGAGAAGCTGCTCCCCGCCAGGCCCCTCCGGGCTCTCTCCTAGCATCTCAGGCCTGTGCTAAAATTGGCTGGGATGCAGTTCCGCCTTCCCTGGCCTGTTGGCCCCCAGAATGTGGCTTGGGGGGACACTGTGGGGTCCTCAGAACCCTCCCACTTGGAACTCCAGGTGGCACTCAGGTCCAAGGTCTGGGACCGACACAGGGCTCACTGGCCACTCCTGAGATGGGGGTGCCAGGGTCGGGAGCGGTGGCCCTGGCAAGGGAGATGGGCAGGGTCTCCAGTGAGGGAGCTGCTAGTAGGCTGGGGAGGCCACCAATTCCCAGGGTCCAGATGCCACCCCCCCCGGGCCCCACCTCCTTCCCAGGCAGGCCTGCCCTCTCAGGCGCTGCGAGCTGTCCTCCCCAGCAGGGACACTGGCAGGAAAAAGAGCAGCAATGATTGCAGGGACTGGCAGCCCGCGGCCCACACACATCACACTCCAGGGCAGAGCCCCAGCAGTGTAAAAATGCACCCAGAGGCCCAGGAGGGCTTCCAGACCCCCACCTACTTCCCTGTCTCTGCACGAAGTCACAGTGACCAGCCCAGGAGGATGCGCCTGTCCCCTGCAGGGGCCATGCCATCAGTTTACATGGAGACCCCTTGGCAAAAGCCAGAGAAAGTAAGACACCCGTGGAAAATCTGAACCGCTCCTCCCTGTGGCAGTGAGGTGGCCCTGCTACAGGCAGAAGGCCCTGTCACAGTGAAGCCCCTCGCAGGGGCTGCTGGGCCCAACCAGGGGAGGGGCTGTGGCAACCTGCTCAGCTCAGCCAAGTGGCACAGGCTCTGACACCTTGATCTGGGGCCACCCCTGCTGGCCACAGCAAAGGGGCCAACAGGAGGACCGCACCAGACATCAGATCCTCAGTGCTCTGACCAGGTGCCCCTCGGCCCGCACCTAGGCATAGCTGCTGGGTGCTCGGAGCACCTCGCACCCCGGCTGTGCCTGGCAGCCCTGCCTGAGGGGCAGCTGGCTTTGGGTCGGCCATGGAGGCCCTGCTCGGGATGCCTGGCCCAGGGTCTCTTCCCTGGCAGCTCCATGCCGCTGGGTGTTTCCCTCTCAGGAAGGGGCTCTGCCGGGGAGGGGCAGGGCCAGCTGAGGTTGCCCTGGAGAGGTCTAGGCCAGGGGGCACCAGGGCCCTGATGACACAAGAGGAGGCTGTCTCCAGCTGACAGGCTCCGTGCAGGGCTGAGGCCCAGCGAGAGGAGGGGACGAGTCTCAGACTGTGGCCCAGCTCAGTTGCCAGGGCTCCTGGTCCCCTTGCATTAGAGCAACGCCCGCCATCCTCAGTGCCCACAGCACCCACAAGGCTCTCGGTGCCCCTGATGCTGTGACGCCTGCCAGGCACTGGAGGCCTTGCGCTGGTCCAGGATTTGTGTTCTGAGGGAGCTGCAGCCCCAGGGCAGCGCGATGGCCCTGGCACATCACTCAGGCAGCCAGCAGCAGCCCCGGGTCCCCTTCCAACCCCAAGCGCCGTTCACACTCCACTTCTGCTGTCCCTCAGTGCTGTCCAGGGTCTTCAGGCCACAGCTTCCCCATGGCCCACACGGCCCTAGTGCGCCGCACCTCTCTCTTCTGCCTGTCCAGAGCCCGGCCCGCCCCTGCACACCCCATGGTGGCTCAGCCTCAGGCACACCCCTGCAGGGCTCAGTCCTGTTCACCCCTTCAGCAGGCCCCTCGTCCCGTCCCCATGCCCACGTCTCTGTCCTCCTCTTGGCTCGGCCGGCCCCCTAGATCAGAACACTAGGGGCCTGGACAGCGACACTGGCAACAACCAGTCGGTCCAGCCCTGGCATGTGCAGTGCAGGTCCACCAGGCTGGCAGAACAGGCTGCTGTGCCCAGCACTCCGCATGCCACCGGGGAAGCCCGTGAGCCTTGCCAGCCTGTCCACCCAAGCAGCCCTGGGGGGAAGGAGTCGCAGGTCAGCGACCAAGCCAGCTGGGACACGGGAAGCAAGGCCAAGAAGCTGTCAGCATTTGTGCCCCCACCAGCTGGTGGGCACCACAGCCCTGGTGCTCCCTCAGGGATGGGCCAGGATTAAGCCTCAGTTGGGCTTTGCGCCTTTACACCAACAGATCACTGGGGGCTTGGTCCCCCACGTCCACGCCCCAGCCCTCAGCCTGGGCCTTACCTGGGCTGTCCTGCGGCAGAACTGCATGCCCTCCGGGCTTGCCTGCAGACAGGTTTCAGGAAGTCACAGTGCGTGCCTGCACTGAAACTCCCCTAACCACAGAGCCTTGGAGTGGGGGTGGCCTCAGGCGGGGAGTTATCTCCCCTGACATCAGGGCCTCCTCGCTTTCCTGGGGGCAGATGGCAGAAAATGGCTCCAGACCTTCAGTCCCTGCTGGGACACTGCCCCCCGCAGAGCCCTGCCCTCACCAGGGAGCCCGACCGCAGGCAGGGGACAGAGGCCAGGGGACACTAGGGCCAAGTGGTGCCACACCCGCCCCATGTGTCGCCAGTCAGACAAGGTGGCAACAGGACACCCCAGGAGGGACCCTGGAGAGACAGATCCAGTTCTTCCTCAGTGGGGCCCCAAACTGGGTTGGCCCAGAACATGGCCCGGCAGGTGCCAGCCCTGCCCTCCCGCTGCACCTTCCTTGGGGGCCCTAGCGAGGATCAGGCCCACACCCTCCCTCCCCCAGCTCTGGCCTGGGCTTCTCCATTCCCAAGCCAATCCCAGCCTGGTCTGAGGTCCCTGCCGGGGTCTTCTCTGTGCCAGGCCATGAGGGGCGGGGCAGGGGGCAGGGCTGGGGGAGGGTGCCTCAGCCCCCGAGTGCTGCCTGGCCCTCATGGGTTACTCCCTGTGGCTTGCTCAGCCCTGGGATGCAACATCTGGGATCCAAACGCTGCCCAGTCTCCCTGCAGATGCCGGCTGGCAGCAGGTATACCCGCCACTCACACGACACCTGTGCCTGACAGCTGCCTTTGGGCTCTGGGTGCTGAACTTTCCTTGACACCCCAAGATATGTGGCCCAGTGCTGCTCTTCCAGCAGTGGAAGCAGGGCTGGTCTGGGTGCAGGGGCTGGGCCCACAACATCTCCAAGACCCTCATGTACCTGGCACCATGTAGGGACGGTCCCGGGCCCTGATCCACACAGCTGCAGCCCAGTGTGTCCTGGGCCACGTGGCTGGAGGCCCCAGCCTGAGCAGCAGTCTCTGTGTGGGTGGCGGCAGAGTCCCTAGAAAGCTGGCTTGTGGGGCCTCAGACACCCAGAAACACACCTGCCAGGGCCACAGCCCCAGGGCTTGGGCACACCACTTCCACCACCAGCCACTGACCCCCACCCCTCACCCCTGTGCCAAGCCCCTCCTTGGAGCACAGGTATTCAGGCTGAGGCACAGTGGACCTGGCCTGGGACCCGGCAGCCTCCTGGTGATGCTGGATGGTCCACCGCCTCTGTGGCCACAAAGTGACAAGCTGCAGTGCCTGCCAGCCCTGGCTTGGCAGCAAGGGCCTCCCTAAGCAGCTGGGTTGGCCCCACCTCCCCGAGCCATGCGGACCTGTTTCTTCTATCTAAAGACTTGTGGACTTTTATTTCATGTGGCCAAATAGACACATCATAAAAAGCACGGTTTCTAAGTGAGCAGGTCATGACTCTAACACCACCACACTCTGTGCGGCCATCATGCCATCGGCCCACAGGACCTTGTCACCCAGTGAAATGGGGACGCCTCACCCACTAACCCCACCTCCACGTGGCCCTGCTCTCTGGTTCTAGACTTGGTTACAGGAGACTTGCACGCTATTCACCTTTCTGCCCACTGACTTCACTGTGCATATTGCCCCGAGTTCTTCCACGCGGCATCTGAATTTCCTCCTTTCCAGGGCCACATGGTGTCTCACCGTGCAGAGGGCCATCCTGGGTGGACACTCATGTGGCCACCACCTCCTGGCCGCTGTGCACAGGATGCCATAGATTTTGCTTCCTCAGTATGTTCTGCCAGCCACTGTTCCTGACAGTGGTCCAGTTGTCCCACGTGCCTGTGTGGATGACAGTGTGGTTTGCCCCCTTGGTCTTGTTTCTGGTGATAACTGCCCATCCACCTCATCCGATGAGCCCATCTGTTACCGAGACACCTGGACCCAACAGCCAGCAGTGACTGCTCTTGAAAAGACTTCCCTGGCCCCGGGGACTCCCTGACAGCCTGGTCTGTCCCAGTTCCAACCCTCACTACATGGGGACACGGAGGGGAAGGCCGGGTTTCTGGGGATTTCCATGGGGTGCTCCTGTTGTACGTCAGAGAGCACAAGGTCCCCAGAGACATTCTGAGAACAGAGGCGGGGAGGAAAGGAGCTTTTGAGATGCATCAGCCCGGAATTTGCCAACTCTAGCAGGCCCCTGCCCAAAGCACACCCAAGAGGGACTCTTGTCCTGGTCTCCAGAGGCCTGGGCGGATGCCTGGAAGCCAGACCCCAGCAGCCTGGCCTCACTATGGTGCCTGGGCCCTGCCACCCCTCTGTGATGGGGGTGCCGGGAGGGTCCCACAGAGCTGCAGGTCTGCCCCTCCGCCTCCATGCACCTCTCCATCCCCAGTGCTGTCTCTATACACCCCTGGCCTGGGGCCTCCTCCTTCAGGGTACAGGGGTCACTGAGCAACCAAGCACCCACTGTGGGCGGGGCCTGGCAGAGACACAGGTCCCCCGCCCTGTGAGCCCCCCAGGTGCCTCATCCCTGCAGCCTCTCCAACCCCGGGACCGCTCTTCTCTGCTGCCTGCTCTAGCCCCATGGCTCCAAAGCTCCAGTAGGGCCCCCAGGCTCTGTGCCCACTCTCAGCAGCTCTTAGGAAACGGGTTTTCTGCTTTTTGTTTTTATTTCATTTCATTTTGTTTTGAGGTACTGGGGACTGAACCAAGGCCTTCACACTGGGCTGCATCCCCAGCCCGTGTTTATTTTTCCTTTTGAGACAGGGTCTCCCTAAGTCACTAAGTTGCCTGAACTGAATTTAAACTTGTGATACTCCTGTTTCAGCCTCCAAAGTGCTAGGATTACAGGTGTGTGCCGCCATGCCCCACAGGAACTGATTGTTTTTATCCTAAGGGTCCCTTGAGACAGGAAGAGCCCCAGAGACTAGGGCCACCCCAGGCCTCAGGGTGTGGGGGCAGGGACAGGGACAGTCAGACTGACTGTCTGAGGGCTCTGTCTGATGAGTCAGCCTGGGGCCACAGGGAAATGCAGAAGTGCAACTGAAAGGGGTCCGGCCTCTGCCCGCCCCGCAGGCCCCCGAGCTCCGGAGAGAACACGGGACAAGAGGGCGAGGCTTGAGCCCTGTTCCACCCGGTGGCAGCCCCAGAAAGCTCAAGTGGCTGTGTGTGTGTTTATCAAGGGCCCGTCAAAGGCCTGGGGCAAACTGGGTATTAAACTTCGGATTCTTCCAAACTGGGCGTGGATGTGCACACCTACTATCCCAGCACTCTGAGAGGCTGAGGCAGAAGGGTCACAAGTTCAAGCCCAGGCTAGGGAACTTACCAAGACTTTTCCAAAATTAAAAAACTAAAAATAAAAAAGACTGGGGAGGTAGATCAGTGTGAAAGCCCTGGGATCAATCCCCAGCACCACAATAACAAAAGAAAGGAGAGGAGAAGAAAAGAGAAAGGAGAGAAGAGGAGAGGAGAGGAGAGGAGAGGAGAGGAGAGGAGAGGAGAGGAGAGGAGAGGAAAGGAAAAAAGAAGAAAATGGGGTTTTCCCTCCCAAAGGTGGGAGTGGCCAAGTCTTCTTCCCCAGTAGGCCCCTGCTGCCCTGGGGGCCTGAAAGACCACCCTCACCCTCACCTGGAAGCACAGCCACCTGGAGGACCTCACCTAGATGGGGGTCCATGCTGGCCCCATCCACCACTCCTGGGCATTCTGATCAGCCGGCCCCACACTGGCAGTGAGGTCAGGGCAGCACTGGGTGCAGGGTTCCCCACAGATTCAGGACCATGTGGCCTCCCCAGCCCTCCGCCTCCGTGCTCAAAAAGAAGTGATGTGTGTGGGGGACCTAGGAGGTGCCACTCAGCCCCTCTCCTATGCCACTCGGCCCTTGACATAGCCCCAGACACCATGGGGAGACACTGCCCATGTGGAAAAGCACCCGCACACAACCAGTCGCCGCCATCTCAGTTCCTGGAGCTCACAGAACAACCAAGGTAGGGGCCCTGAGCTGCTGTCATGAGGACCCCCTCCAGCAAGACCTGAGGGAGATCTGCCCTACGGGACCCCCAGTCCAAGGAGGGGCCCTCACATCTGCAGGCACAGGAGAGACCACGGGGAAGCTACATGCAGGTCACACCCCATCCTGGAGAGGCAGGGAATTGGGGGGCAGGGGCTAATGCCTACCCAGAACAGGACTGAGAGGGGAGCTCCTCCCACCCAAGAAGCTCAGACCGGCATGCACCCAAAGGCTGGCCCAGGAGGCTTCCTTCAGGTGGAAGTCAGCCCCAGGCCCTGTCACGCCCTCTACCTCCTGCCTGTAGCTCCCACCACTCCCTCCCTGCCACGGGCTCGCACCTGCTCTGCTGCACACGCACGGGCATGCACATGCAGGCACAGGTGTGCACATGCACACTCACAGACATGCTCTAGGCACCTGGGGTGCAAGCCATGCTCCGTCTGGACCCTGGCCAGCTCTGCTGCTGGAGCAGCCCTGTTCTCCTGGGCAGCACTGACCTCTGCCTCCCTCTAAGACTTCACTTCCAAAACAGCTCCTTCTAGCCCCCAGGTGTCTGCCTGGGAAGACCGAGGTAGTACTTCAATCAATTTGTTTTTGTTATTTTTGGTACCGGGGATCGAACTCATGACCTCCCACTTACTAGGCAGGCGCTTATGCTGCTGAGCTAAAACCCCGGCACCAATCGGTTTGTTGTTATAGGGCCATCAGAACTGTTTATTTGTCCTGGACAGCCGCATAGTCATCCTCCTCTACCACAGTCAGCACTCAGCACTCCCACCATTTCCAAAGCGCCCTCCTGCGTCCCTTGGGGTGAGTTCTGCTCCCTTCCTTCTCCCCAGCTTTGCCTGCTCCTGAGCACAGGGACGGAATTGTGCAGGTAGCAGCCTGCTGAGCCCAACTCCTTCACAAAGCAAGCGGCCGGTGAGATCTTTCTCGGGTGGGAACTGGCGTTCATTCCTGTCACTACTGAGTAGTGGTCCGCCTCAGGGAGGGGTCATGGTTCTTCACTCACCAGCTGGAGAGTACCTGGTGTGTTTCTAGCTTTTGGCAGTCATTAAAAAGCTGTTCTCTCAAGCCAGGTATAGCAGCACATGCCTATAATCCCAGCACTCGGGAGGCTGAGGCAGGGGGATTGTTTAGGGTTTGAGGCCAGCCTGGGCTACATAATATGCAAGTTCAAGGCCAGCCTGAACTACAGAGCGAGATCCTGTCTCAAAAACCAAAAAAATAAAAAACAAAATAAAAAATAAACTAATTAATTTTTAAAAATTTTAAAAAGGGACTTCTGGGAAAATGGAGGCATGAACAGCAGAGAAACAACCCTAGGTGTCCAGGCTCTGGAACACAGCACCATGAAGAGGAGGAGCAGACAGGGGGGTCCCATGGACACAGGAAGGATCTGAACTGAGACTCCTAGCCCATGGAGAGAGGTAATTCAGGAATTCAGCAAAAATAAAACCAGGGGCGACTGCCCTGCCAGAAGGGGAGAAACAAGGAAGCTGTGCGGCCCACACCCACCAAGCGCCGGCAGAGGCCATACCCGCAGGGAAGCAGCAGCAAGAAAGCCACGCAGCCTCCCCGTGTGCCGGCGGAGGCCCTGTTGGCTGGGGAGAAGCGGCAGGGAAGCTGCCTCCATCCCCACCCCGCCACCCCCACCCGTCAGCAACCAGAAGTGACACAGGCTGTGATGATAATGACCAGGTAGGGGAAGCAAACTGACATTTGTGTTGTTTGATTGACTTTGCAGGCCTGGGGCTGTAGTCTGGGCAACAGTTTTTTTTTTGGTGGCACCGGGGAGCGAACTCACAACCTTTCCTCTGCCAGATAGGCACTAAAGTCACTGAGCCAAACTCCCTGCCCTAGTTTTTCGAGGCAGAGTTGCACTATGTAGCTCAGGCCAGCCTTGTGCTCATGTTGTAGGCCAAGCTGGTTTTGAACTCACAACGCTCCTCCTACCTCAGCTTCCCAAGTGCTGGGATTAAAAGTTTGCGCCACCACGCCCGGCTCCCTGGGCAACTATTTAGAGGATAACAATATGCAATGTAGTAACGATTGTGGATTTCCTACTGTCCTATTACTGTTCTGTTTTGTTTCTTTTTACTGCTGTTTTATTCCTTTTTTTTTTTTTTTTTTGCGGCACTGGGTATCGAACTCACAGCCTCGTGCCTGCCACGCAGGCATTTAAGCCACTGAGCCAAACTCCTGGCCCTGTTTTACTCCCTTTAAAATAAATAAACAAAAATTTTTAAAAAGCTGCTCTTGGGTCCACGTCGTCCGTGCCTGTGCAGTGTGGGATGGTGATGGAGAATCGGCTGGATTCCTGCGCAGGCGCCACTGCGTACCCTCTCCGGTGGCAAGTTCCTTCCCTTGCGCCCTGCTCGGCTCTCAGTGTGGCTGCCCGTTCATTCATTCTTCAGCCGTTCAGTGGGTGTGCGCTGGGCCTGCGCTGTGGTTTTAGTTCTCATTTGCCAAATGACAAATGGCACTGAAGGTCTCTTGGTATTCGCTGTCCCTCTGGTGCACTTCATTCAGATCCTTAGCCCCTTTTCAAACTGGGTTATTTACTTCTTTATGGCTGAGCTGAGAGCTGTTTATGTGTGCCGAATGCCAACCCTTTATCTGATCGGTGGTGTGGAACCCTCTCCACCCAGTCTGATTTCCTATCTTTTAAATCTGCAATTACCACCCTCATATCTACTGCATTTCATTAACATTTATCTTTGTCTTATCCTTGTTTCAACTTTGTTGAGTCTTATCTTATTTTTTAACCCCAGCTTCCCTTATTATTTAATATTTAAAATTGAGGTGTGATTTACACTCACTGCAGTTCAGCCCTTTCATATAGTTCTGATTTTGGACAAATGCATCTAAACATGATATAAAGTATTTCTACCACCCCAGAAAGGTTCTCCCATCTGCCCCTTTGCAGCCCACCGCTCCCCGCTCTGGCCCTGGATTTCTGAGTGGGACACAGCTCACAAAGCCTGAGGCTTTCTTCCTCTTGGCACAGGTATTTGCAGCTGTCTCGCTGCGTGCTATACCTTGCTGTACCTCACAAGTCTGGATATGCAGCATTCTTAGTGTCATTCAGTTTGGGGTATTTAAATTTTCTATTACGGTTTCTTCTTTAGCGCATGAGTTTGTCGGCAATGTGTGGTTGTATGTTAAGAGTGTGTGGCTATAAAAATTTCACCAATGTCTCGTTTTTGCAACACGTAGCAATGTTAAAAGAATCACACAGTGTGGCCTGATACGCTTACTGCCCATGTGCTAGCTGTCAGTTTATTGTGCTTGTCCTCCACACGGCCTCCATACATCTACCCACGCCTCTGTCTGCCTCCCCACTCCGGCCTCCTCCTGTCCATCCCTCTAACACCCAGCCTCCCATCTATTCGGCCTTCACCCGCCTGTCCATCCAGCCACACCCCTACATCCATTCACCCACACATCCTCCCTCCACGCATCCATTCGTGCCCCACTCGCCTGCCAGCCTTCGATGACAGTGCTGCGCGATGGGGCACAGTGGAAGGGGATTACAACACAAGGGCTCTGCTGTTGCGGATCTTTTAATGCCATTATGGAAAAAGGGAGTTCTTGATAAAAAGGATGAGCCCAGCCTCCTCCTGCCATGCCATCTCTGCCCTTCTGTCTTCTACCAGGGATGCCATGGCACAGCAAGAAGGCCCACACTGAATACTAACACTCTGATCCTGAACCTTCCAGCTTCCAGAAGTCAGGGAAACAAGTTTCTTGTTTTTTTTTTCCTTTGCGGCACCGGGAATCAAACTCACAAGCTCACACCTGCCTGACAGGCACTTAAGCCACTGAGCCAAACTCCCAGCCCTAGTTTTTTTGAGACAGGATCGCACTATGTACCTCAGGCCAGGCTTGCACTCACGTTGTAGCCCAAGCCGGCCTCGAACTCACAATGCTCCACCTTAACAAGTTTCTTTTTTATAAGTTACCCAGTGTCAGTGTTTTGTCATAGCGGCACAGAGTAAGATACCAGTCACCTTTCTACCCATCCATCCATCCCTCTGTCCGTGCATCTCTTCCTATATTCCTCCACCCATCTTCCCATCCATTCAGCCACCCTGTCCCCTCTACTCTCCTGAGAAGTTCTCCTTTCTCACCCTGCATCCAGGCCCTGTGGCTTGGCGAATTGAACCCCAGCAGAGAAAGGTCTGATAGCCAGGTCCTCGGGGCTGTCACAGACAGCTGCTGTCCCTAAGGGCCACCCCAAGGACCTACAACAGCTTCAGTGGGGTCTTTAGCATTCCAGGGGGTCAGAGTTCACCCCCACCCCACTCCAGCAGCCAGGCAAGGGCCACACCCCTCTTCGGACTATGCCAGAGGAGGACGACCCAGGCCTCCACTGCACCGGCTTAGAAGACACCAAGGCCAACGCCTGCAGTGTGAGTGGTGAGGACAGCTTGGGAAGGGAGATGGGGCAGGCCATTGGCGTCTAAGGAAGTGTGGCTTCTGCCAAGCCATAGATTCTGTGTTCAGGCACATAGAACTACTCTGTAGTACAAAGCCACGGCTGCCGACCTGCCTGGTGACGTGAGCCTAGTGGCCAGGTTCTGAGGTGGGGCTGGGGGGGCTGCCCCTGCATCTGGGAACAAGCAAGGCCTGTGCTTTCGCCCTGCCCCTCTTCCAGCAAGGGGAAGGGGTCAGGAGGAGTTGAGAGCTTCTGAGGGACATGGCCCTCCCTCTGTCCCTCCCTCTCTCCACACAGCTGCCCAAGCCCACCTTGCTCTGAGCCTCGCCTGCCCACACCTCAGTCGGCGCCATCCCTAGAACAGCAGCAGGAAGCTGGAGAGCTGCACCGAGCTCTCCTTCCCTGTACTCCATGGTCCTGCCCACCAGCTGCTGCAGCGGCATGAAATCAGCGCAGATTTCAGAGCCCCAACAGGCTGAGGTCTAGGGGCACCGCTGCTCTGGAGGAGGGGCATCCAGCTCACCAGCCCCTGCCCCTCTGTGGGGACCCGGGGAGGCAGGTGATGGCAATGCCCCCCGCAGGGCACAGCCAGCTTTGAACTCAGCCCCCTCGGTGCCCGCCCTGAGCCTCGGAAAACAGATGAGGTGGGGGCACCACCTGGGCTGTCACTTCCAGCCCCCAGTGAGTGGTGAGTGACCCGGGACATTTTCTTGAATGGAAGAAGCTCTAGAAGAACGAGCCCAATCCCGGGCCACTGGCGTTTGGTGAGGTTCCTCACCGCCTTTGGGCAGGGAGGGAGCCTGAGCCCTGTGACTCAGGAGCGGCCCCTGCTCTCCAATCTGAATTCTCACAGGTGCAGTGAGGGGCATCCTAAGCCATCGCCCCAGCGGGGAAACCAACCACTTGCCGGCCAACCTGGCAGGAGCTGCAGCCGGCAGGGATGGTCTGCACGTGCTCAGCGGGCTCCCAGGAGCTGAACGGGGACCCTGACCGTCATGCACTGGGTGGGTAGGCTCCTCGCCTGTCCAGACAAGTCCAGCCACTCCAGAGCCTTTTTCTCTTGGGGACAGTCTGGGAATACTCACCACCCTTTTACATGCCCAAAGGGGAAACTGAGGCACACAGCAAGAGAATGTTGTTCAAGGCCACACAGCCCAGCAGAGGCAAAGAGGCAGGAACCTCAGGTTCTTCCCACCTCTTGCCCCAAGATAGCTGTGGGGACTCCAAGCTGGCCAGGGGCGTCAGGTGCCTGGGTCTCCATTTGCGACCCCACCAGGCTACTACATGGAAAGGTGAGGCAGCGGGGAGAGGTCTGCTCACCTACTCCTGGCTTCCACCAGTCTTGGGGCCGCCCCGCCACCTGGTGGCTGTCACCAGGCCTGCACCTCCTCACCAGGTTCTGCAAGGCCCATGGCTGCTGGGGTTTTTCAGGGGGCTGCTGGAGGCCCTAGGGTTTCCACCAGGCCTGGGCACTGGCATGTCCCTTCCCTCCCCTCCAGCCCGCTCCACTACCCAGGCACCTCCAAGGCAGTCAGCACCCCAAGAGCTGCACCTGGGACCCTGCAGCTCCCCCACCCCACAAGTCCTGCCAAACGCACTCAGACCTGGAGCCTCAGGTTCCCTGACAGAAGCAGGGTGCCAGACTCCCATGCCCCATGGTTCAGGGACTCCCTTTCTCCACTGCAGGTCCTCAGATTCCCTGATCTGCTGGTTGCCCTGTCTAGAGCCTCCCTGCCCAGCCCTCAGTGTGGCGTTTCTTTCTCCCCCTTCCATCCAGAATGGGATTGCCCCTTCTCAACCCTCTTCTGCCCCCACCTCCTGCCTACATCTGCAGGGCCCTACCCCACCAAAGCCACCCCATCCGCATTCCAGCTCCACCCTGCTGTCTGGCGCTCTGGGCCGAAGCCCTTGGTCACAGGTGGTTTCACCTCAGGGTCTTATTTGCACAATAACCCTGGAAGGCAGGTCCTGCTCTTGGTCCCATTTTGCAGATGCAAATGTTGAGGTGCCAGGAAATTCACACCCAGGCTCCAGCCACCACTCTGCTTGCTCCTTCACACCCTGAGGACTGGTATCTCCTGCAGGCAGGACTGGGGTGACAGCAATTCCAGACACAGCTGGCACCCGGGGCAAAGGCCTCCCTCTGGGTGAACCCCCTGAAGCTCCCCAGGCCCTCCTGGCAGTGCAGGCTGCTGCTGGTGGGACAGCTGGGACCCTCACTCTTGGGACCTAGCTCTCTGAACCTGATGCTCTGAGAGCTGTGTGGCCCCAGGGACGCCTCCGGGAGGGCAGGGGTAGACCTCGCTCGACCTCTGGCAGCCTGTGCTGCAGCACAGGCCCTGTCTGCACCCCGGGCCCCAGAGACCTGGCCCCACCTCACCTCACAGCCTCCCAAGAAAGCTGCAGGGCCGGCTCCTGGCCTGGACACATGACAAAGCTGCCTGGTCTCAGTTTCCGCATCTCTGCAATCATTTCCCTCTCTTCCACCTGGGGATGGAAGGCAGACTGTGACTATACCTACTGGAAAGGAAGTCAAGGCCCAGAGGACCCAACCCCAAGAGCTACGCCTCCCGGCCTCCATCACATTCCTTCCACCATGACACCTGGGCCTGAAGTTGTGCAGGCAGGGACGGTGTGTGTTGGGGTGTGAGTGTGTGTGTGTGTGTGTGCACACATTGCGCACACATGTGTCTGATTTCAGGACCATGTGTCATGCGAAGACTTCTATCCCCGAGCACACCCGGAGACTGCACCCCAGTCAGGGTGGAGGCCCCACGCTCGCTCAATCACTTCACCAACAAACCCACTGTGGGCCTCCCAGGGCCAGGTGTGGAGCTGACGCTGGGCAGTGCTGGCCTCCAAGGCCTGGAAGTGAACAGGGAGCCGCACTTGCCCAGTGCAGGCACTGAGGCCACAGATGGCCCCTCCGCTATGGAGCAACAGGGAGGCCTGCGTCGGGGGCTGGGGCCAGGTCCTGTCCAGCTCCCTTACCAGGGCTGCTCTCCCTCAGCCCTGCCACCCAGAGCACCCAAAGCCCACCAGGGGGCGCTGCACTCCCACTGTTCTGGGAGGTGCACCAGTCCAGGGACCAGAGCGGGTATGACGAGAAGAGGGGCTGCCCCTTGGGCTCCCTAACTCAGCCAAGTGGTCACTGCTAGTGTACCCCTTGCTGAGGGCCAGGTCTGAGGGGGCCATGCCGCTGCCTGGCACTCCAGCGTAGAAAGTCAGGGTCCCCAGGATTCCACATCCTCCCTGAACCTGGTGTGCAGCCTCCAGCTGACTGCAAAATTATCTGACCTCTGTGGGTCTCGGCCTCCTCACCTCCAAAATGGGGGTAGGAAGGTATCCTTGCTGTGGCCAGGCAAGACAGAGGGATAGGCCTGGGCTCTACATGGTGCCTGGGGGAGTCTCTGGCCCCTGAGAGCTGGCTCCACAACCACCCAGTACAGGGGATCTCAAGGCTGCTGGGGGATGGGGGTACACAGGGCCTTTAGACCTGCTCCGTCCACAGAGGTTGGCCCTCCCAGGCCAGTGCTGGGCTGTTGGGGTGGGGCGGCCTTCCTGGGTGCTTGATGCAGCTGTGTGTGTGCCGACGTGCGTGTGTGAGCACACACGTGCAAGTGAGCGTTTTTGTGCACTAGGATCTCTGCTCCATGCAGCCCCAACACTCGTCCCTCTGTGGCCCCTGCTGGCCCCAGAAGGGCAAAGTGGCTGCCTGCCCAGAGTGCCTGAGGGGTCTGAAAGCCCACTGCTTTGGGCTGCAAGGCCTAACTCCAAACCTCAAGCCCCAACCCCAGGGGCTTGGCAGTGTCACCTGGGGCATCAGAGGGTCAGAGGTGGCTTCCAGGCAGCTGGGTCGGGCGCTGCAGTGAGGCGGTTTCCACGCTCAGGGTGCCAGTCTTGGCATCCCAGCTCTGCACCCCCCCCAGCCCTGTGGGGACCAGGGCACCTGGAATGTGGCTGTGGGTTCTGTCCCCCCAGGCTATGGATTCCCGTCTCAGTGGGAGAGGTGGAGGAGGCCTTCTGCCCTTTGATCCTGCCAATTCCGGGGATTGGGACTTCACCCAGGACTTGCCAGCTGGCCTCAGGGGAACTGCAGCCCCGGGCGATGGGACCAGGAGCTCCTGACTCCCTTGACTCCCGTCGTCCTGGTACTATGGAGGCGTCCGGCTCCAGGAAGGATCTCAGCAGGCAACCGGGGACCCTGGCCTCACCGCTGCCTGTAAAGCAGCCAAACAGGTTGCACCCGCCAGCCTCTTCGAGCTGGCTGAGGGGAGCCCACTCACCGGGTCCCCTTCACAGCTCACATGCTGGTCCAGTCACCACTGGACACACCCCGCTTCTGGCACCAGGGTAGAGCAGGACGTGGGCCGCTGTCTGCGCCTGGGGTTGGGCGGGGACCCTCCGCAGAGTCTCTTGGGCGCCCAGGCGCGGCTGTGCTCTGCAACGTCGGGCAGTTCTCTGCCTCGGTTTCCTCATTTGCCAAGTGGAAACAGCAGTGACAAGCAAACCTACCGCAACCCTACCTCGGTGGCTTGAGGGTGAGACTAACACGTGGCCCAGGATGGGGGAGACAGCGGGGGTCCGGCCTTTGTCTGGGCGCCTCCCCTGGCAGGAGCCCTGCGGGCCGCGTCCCCTGTGGGCCCTCTCCCCTTACCCCTTGTTTTCAGCCTCAACTCCTGACCTGCGCCTGGCCCCAGGCGTGCCGCGCTTTGGGACCTCCCGTCCCGGTAGGGCGTCTTCTCTGGGGACCGAGCGGAGGGCAGGCTCGCCGGGTCCTGGTGCTCGGGTGGCGGAGGACGCGTCCCGGAGGAGGGGCGGCGCGGGATCGGAGCGGAGCCGGAAGCGCGGAGTCCCCTGCGCCCCGCTGTTAGCGGGGTCCGCGAGGAGGGGAGGAAGGCCGAACCCCGACCCCGACCCTGGCCGACGCACCCACCGCCCAGAGCGCGCGTGCGGCTGCGGCTGCCCGGCACCCGACACAAGCGGGGGCCGGGGCGCACCTGGCGGGGCGGGGCGGGGCAGGGGGCGCTGCACCGCCTCCCGCTGGAGAGGCGGGGCTCCTTCGGAAAGGGGTCGCGGCGAGCTCGTTCCCCAGCCGTGTGCGTCTGGCGGGGTTTCCCTGCCGGCTCCGAGGGGGGCGAGGCAAGGCGAGGGCTTGGAGGAGGCCGCTGATGTGTCCCTGTGCGGAGCGCCCGGGAGGCTTTGAAGAGAAACCTGGGTCCCTCATCGGCCCGAGACTCGTCCTCCAGCCCTGCAGTCATTCAAGAAACACCCACGAGGTGCGCGCCCTCTTACGAGCTGAGGCAAACAAGAAGCCCGTCCTCCCTACCCTCCTCGGGCTCCCCGCAGTCCCACAAGCTCAGGCCAACACCCCTGCGCGGATCCCTCTGACTACAGGTCCAGGTCACAGGCCAGCACTGTCCAGGGGACGGGGACAGAGGCGGGGTGGGGGAGCGCGGCCGAGGCGGGCGCAGGAGCGAAGGCAGGAAGTGTGCGCAGGGTGCGGCGGCAGGGCCGTCTTGAAAGGAACAGGACGGCGTTCCAGGCGAACAGGCCGAGGACGGAAGGAGCCAGGGACCGGAGAAACGCCGGCGACGGCTCAGAAGCAAGGGGACGCTGGGGGAGGGGCTGGGAGAGCAAGGGTAGCCGCGGGGCAGGGGAGCAGGGTCGGGTTTGAAGTTTGGAACTCCAGGACTGACGCGCGATCGATCGCTGGCCTGAGCGTCTGCCAAGCGGTCCCCTTCAGGTTGGACCTGTCGGTTTATAAATCTCTGGGTGCTGCATTCCTGTGGCCCCGGATTCTGCAGAGCCATCGTGCTGGCCCAAGAAGCAGACCCTCCACCGACCCCGCGGGGACACGGGGACCCTGCACTGGGTTATGCGGACTGACTTTTGGAGCAGTGTTTACGTTGTTGACATGAGTGTTTGGAAACGTGACCGTGAACTTTGGCCGACGTGGCCGGTGCGCTTGGCCTTTTGTGCTTGTGTTAGATTCATTTTGCGCTCTTGGAGGGTTCATCCCCACAGAAAGTGGATGGGGTGCTTGCCCCTCTGGGCCCCGGTCCTCAGGACTCAGCCTGCCAACTCCCTGTCTGTGCTGTGTACCAGAGAGGGTAGGGTCGCGGCTCCACTGCTTCACTGCTGGACAGCTGCTGTCTTGTTTGGAGTTCCTGTGCCCCCGGGCTTCTGCCAGGTGCCAACCGCCAGGCTTTCTGCTGTGAGCACAGTCTCTGGACCCAGCACCCTGCCCAGGAAGGCCAACTGCCCAACACAGGCGTGGTGTCTGAGGTCTGCACTCAGAACCACTCGCCCCTGCATGGCCAGCTCTGCGGCCCCGCTGTGTGGCCCTTTCAGTTTCCTGGTGAGCTGTCCCTGTGCTGAGCCTGGTGATGTTCAGCCCCTTCCGGTGGATGCGGACAGGAATCGGCCCACACTCCACCCTGAGGCAGGAAGGAAGGCGCGAGTGTGCACGTGGCTCTGGCCTCTCCCAAATGCCCAGGGTGAATGAGCCCCTTCCCCAGAGCAGCACAAGGTGCCCCAGGCAGCTGGCAGACCCAGAGGAGCTGGAGATGAAATCCCGTCTTCCTTGCCTGCGTGGGGCCTGGCCCCCCAGGCCACCTAGTGTGGGCACAGACACCACCCACCCTCTGGACATCCACCTCGCTCTGCCATCACACAGTGCTTCTCCCTGCACGCTGACCCCTTCCTGGGCCTCCCCACCCTGCCGGACCTCCTCACAAGTGCCCAGACTCCCAGACAGCTGTCCATTCTGAGCTCCTGCCCAACCTGGCCTGTCCCGGTCCTCCCCACCACACTCCAAGTCCCACATCGTGTTTCCCCACCTGCCCAGGAAGCTTCTCACACATCCAGCCCCCCTCCTCTGCGTCAGAGCCCTCTGCAGAGCCCCTGCTGCCACATATCAAACTGAAACCTTGCTGTGGCCACCTCGTTCCTGCCGCTCCAGGGTTGTCCTGTGCTGGAATGCAAAGTTTCTGCCTCCACACACCCTGAGCCCTGGCTAGCTGCCCCTCTGCCAAGTGCCCCACGTGTTTCCAGTATACACCTCCCTGCCTCCTCTCTGCCCTGAGCCTGGCTCACCCCGGGCTCCATACCATCTCCAAGCTCCATACCCCAGCACAAGCCAGGCCCCATGTCCCCAACTGTGGCAGGGAGAGCTCTCACCATGGACCCGCAGGCCAGGACTGCAGCCGGCCAGGGCCTGTGGCGGACATAGCTCCCAGACAAGTTGAGTTACTGGCATGGTGTCCCACAGGGCTGGGTAGCTGAGAGGCAGGGGAGCTCTGGGCCTGTCCCCTCCCCTAAAGTTCAGCCAACCCCCCCCTCCTGGCTTAAGCAAGGAGTGTTCATTCCTAGCCCCTCACCCATCACAGACACATGCTTGCATGCACACATATGCACACACACACACACACACACGGAGCTGCTCCGCTGGGCCAAGTAGCAGGCATGCCCTGGCGTGCCCTGGCTTGAAGCCCGAGGGAAGGCTGGAAGAGCCCAGGCAGGAGTCCGGGCCTCCATACGATGCCCACGGACCCATGACGCAGCCTGGGGATGGCAGTGCCAGGGCAGCCTGCCCTCTGGACCCCAAGTCTGTGAGAAAGCTGGGTTCCAGGGTCTTGTGGTGTGGGGAGGGAGGCCCTTGGCCAGCCAGGCTGCCAACGCCCACTGGGGTCAGAGGCTGAAAGACACAGAGGGGCTTGAGCCCTCACGTTCCGAAGGACTGTGGCCAGCGCCGCTTCCAGGCCTACAAAGCCGCAGGAATGTGGGCAGCGGAAGGCAGCGTGCAGGGCCAAGCACCCTCGCACTCTGGCCCCCGTCCACACGGAGGGAGGTGCAGGCGCATCCTGCCTCTGCCAGGGCCTGCAGGGAGGTGCTCGTTTGGTTTCTCCCTATGAAAGCCTCGTGGATTCCAGGCTGAATTCCTGAATATTTTATAATTTTTGTTCTTTTTGAAAACAGCACCTTTTCTCATTCTACACATTAAATACATATGATTACACATTAAATACATAATCATATATTACATGTAACGCATCATGTGAATGTGGCTTAAAGGGACACTGTTGACTTGTTTATTGGGCAACCTTGCAGGTCTCTGAGGAGTGTTAAAACAGTTAATCTGTGAGTTAGTTTGAGACTCCAGTGTACGTTATCATGATGGCCAGAAGGCACGATAACAAACCTGCCCCCGACCACCTGACCTCTCGTCTTCGAGTTGGCCGGGACTTGTGGAGTGCCGCGGACCTGAGGCCTGGCCTCTTACCTTCCCCAGGGCTCAGAGCGGTGCTTCCGCTCGGCTGGCCACTGATCAAGCCAGGAGAACGCCCTCGGTGCTTATTCTCCTTGGTATTGTTACATGGATATGGGTTAAATGCCATCAAATACTTTATTCTACATCCATGTAATGACTGTGTTACTTTTATTTTCCAGCCTGGTAAATTGCTGTTAAATTTCTGATTTGAATTCACCTCATGTAACTGAGATGAATTTATGTGCCCTTTTACCATCGTGTGGTATTTAGGTTAGCTAAGACATCAAGAGATTTAAAATGCATGTTCAGTGAAACAGTCTTAGCTGGACCTGGTAGCACACACTTGTAATCCGAGCACTCTTGGAGGATCCAAAATTCAAGCACTACATGGGCTACTTAGTGACTTAGACCCTGTCTCAAGTAAAAATAAAATGGGGTGGGGTTGTAGCTCAATGCAAAGGTCCCGGGTTCAGTCATTCAGTTCCCAGTGCTGCAGCAAAGTCTTTTTTGTTTGTTTGTTTTTTTGACAAAATTTCACTAAGTTGCTTAGGCACAGCTCAAATGGATGATGCTCCTGCCTCGGCTTCCCAAGTAGCTAGAATTATAGGTGTGCATCACTGTACTGGACTGTGTTGGTGTGTATTTGTAAAACAGTGTCTCCTCTGCTTAATTCTCTGATGGCTATAGTAGTTGCTTCCCGCTGCGTCCCTCCCACCCCAATTCCAAGACAAGGTCTCGCTATGTAGGTCAGGCTGGACTTGAACTCACTGTGTAACCCAGGGTGGCCTCAAACTTGAGGCAATCATCCTGCCTCGGCCTCGAGTGTGCTGGGATTAAAGGTGTGCACCACCATGCCTGATTTTCTCTTCTTCTTGTCAGACTTGAACTACATTTTTTATATGGCCAGTTTCGATTTTGTTTCATGTTTCTGTTTTACCTTATGTTCACTCAGCTTATGTTCCTTCTTCCTTCTGTATTTCTTCCTTCTTTATTTCTTTCTATTAATTCCGTGTTTTCAAGCTCCCTATTGACTTGTTTTCAGTTTTTTCTTATTTTCAGATAAATATAGTCAAAACTGTATAACTGTCACCTATGTCATTCTGAACATGTCCCACATGTTTTAGCTGCCAGAGGTTTCATCCTGTTTAAATTCTATGTATTTTGTAATTTGCCTTATAAATTCTTCTGTAACCCAAAGATTTAGTACTTTCTTAAAGAAAGTTTCTGAATGTGGCATTTCTTTCTTTCTTTCTTTTTTTTTTTTTTTTTTTTTTTTTTTTTTTTTTTTTTTTTTTTTTTTTTTTTTTTTTTTTTTTTTTTTTTTTTTTTTTTTTTTTTTTTTTTTTTTTTTTTTTTTTTGTAGGGGGTGGCGGTTACCAGGAGTCAAACTTACAACCTTGGGCTTGCCGCATTCCTCTGCAGATAGTTGTCTCCTCCAGGACTCAGGTGCCCATCTCCAGGTGTCTCCAGGTGTCTGTCTGCAGGCCACCCTGCCTACCTACGTCAGCATCCTGCCCCCCCTTTTGCCTGCCTGTCTGCATACAGAGCCCAGGACACCAAACTGTCTTCCCCACCTGCCCAGGGGGGTCTGGCCCAGGTGTAAGGTTGCCTGCTCCACAGATTGCAGGCATCGCTCCTCCTTCTGTCCTTGCTGCTCACCACATTGCCATGGCTTTGGGGAGGAAAGCAGTGAGCCTCAAAGAGCCATGTGGAAGAGACTAGGACCAGTGTGGGCCTAGAAGCAGGTGACTGCTTCCTCAGGCCTAGGGGAGGGACACAGAGCCCGTGCTGATGTCGTGCTAGGCTGGGATTCCTTCTGCTTCAAGCCAAGATGTTTTTGACCTGCAAAAGCACATGCAGTGTCTTGGAGGATCTGCACCTTGGCCCCATCGAGCCATGGGCCGTGACCATCCTGTATCCCACCGTGAGTGCTGCTTCATTTGTGTCGATGGTGGTCACAGGACAGGGCTGTGTCACCAGCCCTGCTGCCCTCTGGGCTGCTTCCTGTCTTCTGGCTTTGTGACCCTCTGAGTCCTTGGGCAGTGTCACCCTCACCGTCTCCTCTAGGGCTGGTCACGTCCCACTCCCTCAGTTCTCCAGGGCTGAGTGGCCTTGTAGAGATGCTTGGAACTTGTGCTTCTCCAGTTAGGTTTGTTCCTGTGATTTGTCACCTCTCACTGTAATGGTAAACGAGGCCTTTTCTCATCATCATCCTGATGCCGTACTGACTTTTTGTGTGGATGTGAGTGGTCATATCATGTTAGTCCCAGCTATGGAACTGAAATCATGTTTGTGATAGAATTTAAATTGAGCCTCTAGGACTTCTCAGGGTTTTAATCACATCATCTGCAAAGTGTGATACTGCATTTTGAAGCCTCATTTCTTTTCTTTTCCCAGTTGCATAAATATTAAGCAGAATGAGGTCCGAAGAGGCCACCTCGAGTGTTTGTCTAATGTGGCCTGGAGTCAGCAGCACTGGCTGTGGGGCTTCAGGCGGATGCAGAGGTGAGGCGTCAGGTTGGACAGATTTGGCCAAGAACTTGCTTCTGTTCTGGGCACTGCAGAGAGGCTGGACCCCTCTGCCCTTCACCCAAGGCCTCCAGGCAGGTGGGCAGATGCACAGGGTGATTGCTGGCAGGAACCAAAGCAGCCATGGAGGCCATGGTCCTTGAGGGGCACATGCGGCATGTTTCCTGTTCTGCCTGCCTTCTACTTGCATTTCCCGCCAAAAGGGACAGGAAGCCAAGCAGAGTCTGGGGCACTGGCAGTGACTACAGCGACCACAGTGGGCCGGAGCCAAGGTCCATGAGGCATGGGGTACAGGACCAGCGTGGGCCCCAGACACCAGCAGAGCCTCACCACATTGTGGCCGGGTCACCAGGCAGTCTTGAAGGCTGGAGCAGAGCAACCTTGCCAGTAATGAAAGTTGAACTGCAAGCCAAGGGCCAAAGTCTGGGTCCAAAAGTAGAGCCCAGACCCAACCTTAGAAGCAAAGAACCAAGCCTGGGAAGTGTCAGCAAGATGGTATGGCTGGCACCCACGTGCTGCTCCCCAGGAGTCTCAGCCCAGGAAAACCCACAGACTCTGTGTGATCACAGCGGACAGGGGAGGCTGAAGCTACCCCCACTGAGCAGCAGGGTCACCCCAGGTCCTGGCTTCATCACTGTCTGCCCAGAGTCAAAACCAAAGGAAGCCCCAGCCCTCCTGGGCAGGAGAAGGGGTTGTATCTCCACCCAGCTTCCCCAGAGGCCGCCTGGAGGACTGGCTTCTGCCCAGATTGCCTGAGGCTGCACCCTACCTGGATCAACCAACACCTGGAGCAGTGAGGGGTAGAAGTGGGCAGCTGAGACTCCAGCTTCTCCATGGAGCAGGAAAGGGCTGGGCCCTGTGCCCAACATTCTACCCTGGGGGCTGCCTGGGACCTGCCCCATCTCGCTGCAGGGTGGCAGGACCTAGTGTACCTCAGCGATCTGGGCTGCTGAGAGCCAAAGGCAGGGGTTGGACCAACAGGGACAAGGAGGCCCCTGGGTTCGCTCACCAGCCTCCTCCGTGAGAACTGGGGGAAAAGCCTGCTGTGTCTGACACCCAGGCACTAGCCTTGAGATAGAGGAAAATAAAGAAACAGGGAAGTATGTCCTGAACAAAGGAACAAGAGAAATGTCGAGATACAGAGCCTTGTGGTACAGAGCCATTATCGAGTTGCCCATCGAGATCAGGAGAACAATGCACAAACTAAGAATTTATACAAAGAGGCAGAAAATATTCTAGAATACTACATAGAAACCAAGGGACTGAGGGACATAACTGAGCTGAAATTTTACGGTAGACCAGATGAGCCGGAGGAAGGGTCGGCAAACCAGCCAGTTCACAGGAAATGGGTCAGTCACGAAAGTGGAAAGAGGACCCACATTTTTCAGGGGGTCTCTGAGGACAAGAGAAGGGCCAAGAGCATGTATTCAGAGACGCCAGCTAAAAACTTCCCAAACCTGGATGAGGAAATAGATATCCAGATGAGAACCTGAAGGAGCTGGGATAAGATGAGCCCCCAGAAACCCACACCAAGCCAACTATAGGCAGCTTGTCAAAAGTCAAGACAGAATTTCATGCTTGGGATGTTGTTCAGAGATGGACCTCTGGCCTAACATGTGCAGGGGTCCTGAGTTCATCCCCAGAACCACAGGAAAGGAAAGAGAGAGAGACAGAGACAGAGACAGACAGACAGAGACCCAGAGACAGAGACAGAGAGACAGACAGAGACAGGGAAACAGAGAGGTGGACAGACAGAGAAACAGAGAGAGAGACAAAGAAAGACAAAGATGGAGACAGAGAGAGACAGAGAATTTTGAAAATAGCAAAAGAAAATGACACCATCTATAAGGGAACCACAAGAAGTAGTGAGTTCATTTTTTGGCAGAAACCTTGAAGCCGAAAGGGAGTGGGATGACATGTTGAAAAAAATATACCAACCAAGAATATTGTACTTAGTGAAACTGACCTTCAGAAATGAAAGCAGGAAAAAGACTTTCCCAGGCCAACAGAGCTGTTGGGGTTGTCATCAGGCGATTCACCTGGCCAGAAGTGCCCCTGAGGGTTCTCCAAGTAGGGTGAAAGGACACTACACACGTGCATGTGCGCACACACACACACAGGACACCAAACACAAGCACCTCAGGCAGCATAAAGCCCACTGGGGTGGGGAGCAATCCACAGACCCTGGAGGTGGCGGCCCCTGTGCAGGGAGGCGGGGTTGGTATAAAGGTCAAAATGCAAAAATATTAGAAACAACTAACACAGATATTTTAGTGCGAGCACAATGTAAATGGATATCAATGCTGGCATCAACAACATAAAGTGGAGGGAGTAGTGTAGATTTGTTTGTGATGGAACTTAAATTGTGAGCAGCTTAAAATAGGTTGCTCTAATTATAAAGTATTTTCTGTAAGCCCCATGGTAACCACAAATAAAATACCTATAGAAAGCTGCACAAAAGAAAAAGAAAGAAACCAAAGGGTAACAATGCAAGAATATAATGAAACACAAAGGAAGACATAGGAGAACAAAGACCCGGAGCAGCAGGGCGAGCAGGAAGGAAGGCTGGGCCCAGACAGGAAGTCACGATGGGTCCGCAGCCCCGGACGCCAACTTGCCGAATCCTTGCTGCGGAGAATGGAGGGCGCTGCTACCCCCCGGCCTACATCTCAACTGCATGGGATGACTGAGTCCCAGAAACCTTCCCCACGACATTGTGTCCACGCGGACAATACCGTATTGTACACTCAAGAATCCATACAGAAGGCAGAGCCTTCTCTCCACACTAATGTGGAATTTTAAAACAGAAAACTGAGGGCGGCTACCAGCAAGTCCATGGTACACAACGGGAGACTCAGAGGAGAATCATGACTCACCCTAGCCCGGAGTCCTTTGTCTTATTCCTAGTGCATTCTGTGTTTGCATATCCATCATAAAATCTTCACAAGCAAGAAATGGTATTGGAGATGGTGTTTTGCAATGTACAATTTCTTTCACTTTACAATTCAGGATAAACTTTAGTTTGTCATCAAAAACCAAAGATGCAAAAAATACAAAGTCTGCTGGGCATGGTGGCGCACGCCTTTAATCCCAGCGCTCGGGAGGCTGAGGTAGGCGGAGCGTTGTGAGTTCGAGGCTGGCTTGGGCTAC
>RJWM01022946.1:0-32823 GCA_004363535.1 Dasyprocta punctata | reverse complement strand
AATAACATTTATCACTTTTATACAAAATTTCAAGAAAAACAAAAAAGAGGAGATAGTTCTCAACTCATTGTATAAGGTCTGGAATACTCCAGTAACTAAACCCAAAAAAAGAGACAGTTATAAGAAAACTACAGAGAACATCCATTTATATCTTTATGCAAAAATTCCAAACAAAATTTTAGCAAATTCAAAAAATATGTCAAATGGATGGTATATTAAGTTTAAGATACATTTATCTCAGCAATGCAAGGTGGTTTTAATATTTTTAAAAATGTAATTTATCTTATAAAAAATTAAAACAAAAAACCATATGGCCATATCAATAAACACAAATTTGACAAAATTCAATATTCATTCCAGAAAAAAAAAACTCAACAAATTTAGGATAAAAGGGAACTTATTTCAAATCAAGAAAGGGTATCTACAAGAAACCTACAGATAACATTATAATCAATAACAAAGCACTGAATACTTTCCTTTAAGATTAAGAACAAAATGAGAATGTTCACTTTCAATACTTCAACACTATACTCAAAATTCTAGCCAGCACAATAAGCCAAAATCTACACAAAACCATCTAGATTAAAAAGAAAGTAGTAAAATGTTTTTATTAACAAGAGATATGATTATCTATGAATAAAATGAAATGAAATCTATAGCAAAATTACTACAAATAATTGAGTGAAGTTAAAGAGGTCACAGGATGCAACACCAATGTATAAGACTGGGGATTCGGTTCAGTGTTAGAGGTCTTCTGTTGCATACACAAGGCTCTGGGTTTGAGCCCCAGCATCACAAGGAAAAAAAAATCAATTGCATTTTCATATAAAATAAAAAATACACTGAAATGAAAATGTAAGTGTTAAAATATGAAATAACTGGGCATAAGGTTAACAAAAAAAATGAAAGATCTACACTGAAAACTTCAAAACATTACTGAGAGAAATTAAATGCTTAAATAGAGAGGTAAATTATATTAATGGGTTGAAAGACTCAGTGTTGTTGTCAGTTATCTTCAAATGGATCAATACAATGCCAATCAAAATCTCAGCCACTGTTTTTTTGGTAGGGTGGGGCAAATATAAAAACTGATTATAAAATTCATATGTAAAAGCCAAAGACCTGTAATAGCCAAAACAAATTTAAAAAATAAAGTTGAAAAATTAACACTACCTTAGTCCAACACTTTAAAGCTAGAGCAATCAACAATATGGTACTGGCATTAAGGTTAGAAAATAGATGAATGCAAAATAATAGAAAGTCCATAAATTATTTCACACATACATGGAAAACTGACTTTTTAAAAAATTTTTTATTTTAAAGATACTAAAATCCAACAAAACATAACAGAACAAAGTCAATAAAAACAAAGCAGTAGAACTGGTACAGAACTTCAAAGAAAGACACCAGGAAAACAATAGTCACCACAGCATACCTTGTTACTTTCAGAATAGTTGACCATTCCATCAGGTATAGTAAAATCAAACCAAAAACAAAACACAGCAAAACCAATAAAAACAGACTATGAAATAAAGCAAAAAAAAAAAAAAAATCAGAATAAAGCAAAACAATGAGAACAATATTGGACCTCAAAGGCAAGACAGAGAAGAACCCCCCATATTTGCTACATTGCATACTATCATCCTCCCAAGATGTTCAGACTGCTGGCTCCAGGTCTACAAAATCAACTGAACAATACAAGCATTTAGTTGCTTTAGTTGTTGTCAACTTATCCAGTCCTCCGAACCAGCAGGTTGCTTACGGGGGTGGGGATGAGGGTAGGGGTCGGTGGGCGGGTGGGAGTCCTTGATACTTAGCCCATGCACCAGGAGGCCTACGAGAGGCACATCTCTTTCTCCTCCTGGAGCTTGCAGCAGTCACGCACACTCACCAGGAAGGCAATCTAGGTTGTCTTTTGGTTGGAGCCTCCCTGCCCAACATGGCGGGATCTTGAGAGGCACATCTCTTTCTCCTCCTGGGGTCCGCACCGGTCATGCACCCTCACTAGGAAGGCAGGCTAGGTTGTCTTCTGGTTGGAGCCTTCCTGACTAACATGGTGGGATCTCGAGAGGCACCGGAAAATTGACTTTTGACAAAGGCACAAAGGCAATCCAGTGAAGAACTAAGTGTTTGTTTAACAAATGGTGCTAGAATAATTACTTATCCAAATGACACAACAAATGAACTTCAAGCTATACCTCAAAGCCTATACCTCAAACATCCCAATTTAAATTGTGGGCAAAAATATGAATAGGCACTTCACTATAGAAGAACATAAATTCAAATACGTGCATGAGGTAAGGCTCAACATCATTTGTCATTAGGAAAATAAAAATTAAAATCCCAATCTGATACCACTACAAGCCTAGTGCAGTGGCTGAAATTTAAAACAGTAATTATACCAATTGTTAAGAAGGTTGAGCATGTGGGACTTCATACACTGTTGGTGAAAATTTAAAATGGCATTACCACATTGCAAAGTTCAAGTCTTTAAAATGATAGACATACATTAACCATCTTTTCTACTTTGGGTATTTATCCAAGAGAAATGAAAAAATATATATCCATTCAAAGACTTTATATGAATGTTCACACAAGATTTATTTGTCATAATCAAATACTGCAAACAGTCCAAATGTCCATCAATAAGTGAATTACGAAACAAACTATAGTATATCCATGGAATAAAATACAACTCAGAAGTAAAAAGGAATGAATTGTTAGTACATGCTACAATGTGGATGAATTTAAAAAATAATTATACTTAATGAAAAAAATCACCAATGAATACATAATATAGAATTCTACTTATATAAAATTCTGGAGAATATGATCTATAGTAACAAAAAGCAGATCAGTGGTTGCTTCAGGATGGTGGTACAAAGAAAGAAAGGTGAGACATTATAAATGGACATGAACAAATTTTTTTAGGTCACGGAAATGTTTATCTTGACCATGGGTACACACATATGCAAACATCTATCAAACTGTATACTTTAAATATGACCAATTACTTATAGGTCAATTATACTTCAATATTTTAAAGCTCACCCTTAATTCTGGCTTTAAGCCCCCAGAACAAATTTAGGTTGAGTTGCTCCAAAATCATGTGATTTGAAGATACTAGCTTTATTTGTTTCTAAAATGTACCTTATCCTTGTGAAAAACACTTGCCTAGTTAACTGCATGATTAATAGGTCACAAAGTCCACAATGAGGCTCTCCCTATACACATAGACAAGGTTAAGTAATTAAAATTAGCCTTCATCACCATCTTTCCTTATCTTGATTGGGGGAAGAGAGGTTGGGCATATGAAAAAGATTTAATATAAAGGAAGACACATTATAGATTGCTAGATATTTATGATGAGAAACTAGACAATGCATGGTAATATCCAAAAAATAAATATAAGGTTTTTCTTTACCTTTACTTCCAACTTTCTTTTCTTTTTCCTTAGGATCCCTTTCTACTTTTTAAAAATTCTTCTCCCTCCTTTCCTGTACTTCCTTTGGTCTTGCTCTCCTTCCACCTCCTTCTATGCCCCTGTCCTCATGTCCCCCCATTTGCTGACAAGGCTGTACAGTGGCCCAAATCATAGCACAGACTCTGGAGCAGTCTGTCCAGCTTCAGATTTTATGCTCACTGTGTTAGAGATGAAATTTAGTATCTTATGCTTTAGTACCCCTACCTGTAAATAGGGTAAAATCAAAAATATCTTCCCCATAGGGTTGATGTGAGGATTAAATAAGTTGGTATGGTTACCCTTCTCAGAGCCCCCATTCTGTGCCAGGCACATTAGACTCCGATCAGTTCAATACAAATAGCCCTATGCTCAAAGTACAATGCAGAAGACCTGAGATTTCAAGGCCTGGAACAGCTGGGCTCAGCTAGTATAGTTCTCTGATGTTGATTGTGTTACTTGTACATCAAAGTTTAAATTGCTTATTGGAGGGCCAGGAGTTTGGCTCAGTGGCTGCAGATGCGAGGTTGTGAGTTTGATCCCAAGTATCGAAAAAAAATACTAACAATAAATTGCTTATTGGTAAAATGAGAGAAATCTGATGCAGAAGACTGTATTGATGGTCCTATTCAGCTTTGTCATTGCTTTCTGTAAATCTAAAGTACAAAAAACATTATAAGATGGAAAGCTTTTGAGAATTTTTAAATGCAATGAGAAATGGCATAGATTTTTATGTTACAGTGAAGGTTATTTGTCATTTAGCAAGAAAGAGAGCTAACAATGCAATTGCATGGACATGACAATTCTTAAAATTTTAGTAGAACACTAAGTTACTTCTTTAATGCTTTATGAGAAATTGCAGAGTTTGATTCTTCTCTTCTGAAATTGAGCACATTCAAAGTTCTGGTTCTGAACACCCCATTTCCAAAGTTGTGCATGTTGTTTCTTGAGAGGTTAGCAGTTGGTATACTTCATCTGTGAGTGGAAGGTGCACCTATTAGCTTGGCCTCAGTGGCCCAGCAGGAGAAATCTTCATTCTTCAGGTATTCTGTCTCCTCCAAAGTCAAGCACCCTGAGTGGTGGGTGAAGTAACAATAAAAAATTAGAGTACATATGGCTCACTTTGTGTGAAATTCCCTGGACTAAATATAATGTTCTACATATAAAGCTGTCATTTAAGAAAAATGCTCAACTTTTACAAGGCAGGGGGATATAATGCAGAAACTGTTTTTGGTTGGCCTCATGCACATGCGTTTTTAAAGATTTGACTAGATCTGGCTCTGGAACTGCACAGACAGCAGGGCTTCCTGTGATGGGAAGGAGGCTCCCTATTGGGAGAGATTGCCAAACATGCCAGAAATTTCTAACACTTCAATGATTGATGTGAAAGTGTCAGATTTCTGCTGAGTCAAGTCCTTATCCACAAACCACTACACTGATTACCCAATCAATGGATGCCAATTCCTCCATTTTATTATTATTTTTAACCTTTATTAATTTTTAGTCTTTTAGTTTACTCTGTATTATTAATTACTGATTTCTACTGTTAATGGTGGTACAGTTGCTGTTTTTAATTGTTTTTTACTACTTTTCAATATCTGGCTTGTCTTTCTGTTGTTATCCTTACTGTGATTAGTTTTCATCCTTTTGGGTAGTGCTGAGGATCAGGCCTTTGAAAACAAGGCTGGAAATTAAGAAGACCTTCAAATAAAAGTGGAAGAGACATTCATCTCAACAGATGCACAAATATCAATATAGAAACACAAGAAGTATGAAAAAAAAGGCAACATGATTCCTCCAAATGACCATAACTCATCAGTAACTGAATGCAAAGATAACAAAGTGGATTAAATGCAAAAGAATTCAAAAGACTGATTTTTAAAAAACAATCAGTGGCTTCAAAAAGGATTCAAATAAACAACTAAATAACCTAAGAAAGATAATAGGGGATATGAAGGAACAATTAAACAAAAAGATAGAGATTCTAAAGAAAACCAAAGACAAATTCTGGAAATGAAAAGCGTAAGTCAGTTTAAAAACTCAGTGGAAAGTCTCATTAATAGGATCAAGAAGATAGAATTTCAAGGCTGGATAATAAGTTTGAGGAATTATTACATGCAGACAGTAGTAAATAAAATACACAAAAATTATAGACAAAACATCCAAGAACCAAGGGACATGAGTGAAAGACTAAATTTATGAATTTTTGATGTAGAAGAGGGCACAATGTCTCAGACTAATGACACAGAAAATCTGTTTAGTGAAATAATAACAGAAAATTTCCAAATGTTGGGAAAAATAAAAACATCAAGTACAAGAGGTATTTTGTTTGTTTGGGTTTTGTTTTGAGACAGGGTCTTGCTATGTTTTCCAGGCTGTCCTTGACCTCAGAATGATCAACAATGACCTTGAAATCACAGTGATCCTCCTGCTTCAACTTTCAGAGTGCTGGGGTTACAGGCATGTAGTACCACACCTAGCAGAAGGCATTTTGAACCCCAAACAGGCATGACTAGAAAATAATCTTCCCATGTTATATTATAGTTAAAATAAAGAGCACAGAATAAGAAAAATCTATTGAAAGCTGTCACAGAGAATCACCAAGACACTTACAGGCAAGCTCATCAGAATAACTACAGACTTCTCTATACAAACTCACCTAAAAGGCCAGGTAGGCATGTAACAATGTATTTCAACCCCTAAAAAACAACAACAACAACAAAAAACCTGCCAACCTAGATTATTAAACCCAGCAAAATTGTCCTTCAAAATAGAGAAATGAAGACCTTTCAGGATAACCATAAACTAAAGAAATTCAAAACCAGTAAGCCAGCATTGCAGAAGACACTTAAAGAAATCCTACATATAGAAGGGGGAAAGTAGGTAAACTGTTGAGAATTAGGAAAGAAATTAGAAAAATAACAAAATGATAGAAGTAGAACAGATCTTTCTGTAATAATTTTGAAGTACAGTCTTAAATTTCCAGTTGAAAGACATGTACTGGCACACTGGATTTTAAAAAGTACTTAACTCTTTGCTGCCTGTTAGAAAGATATCACTACCAAAGAAATACACAGACTGAAAGTGAAAAGACGGAAAACAATATTCTGTACAAATGAAACCTGTAAGCAATCAGGAATAGCTATATGCATATTTGACAAAGCAGATGTCAGGACAACATAATCAGATAAGGGAAAAAAGGCCAAAACATATTGGTAAAAAGAACGATCCACCAAGAAGGTATAACAATTGTAAATATAAATTCACTTAATACTGGCCCAGCCAATTTTATAAAATAAACACTACTCAGCATAAAGGTCCCAGTACAAAAATAGAAACTATTTTTAATGCTTTATTCTCGCCAATAGATGGGTCATCCAGACAAAGAAAAAATCAACAAGAAACTTCAAAGTTAAACTACATTACACAAACAAATGTACTTAACAGATACCTATAGAACATTTCATCCAAAACTATGGAATATATATTATTCTCAGCAGCTCATTAAATTTTCTCCAAAATAGATCATATTTTAGGTCATAAAGAAAGTCTTAAAAATAAAAAAAATTAAAAGAATTTCTTGCATTCTATCAAATCATAACGAAATAAAACTAGGAATGAACAAGAGAAACTATACAGACACATGGAGATGGAACAACCCATTTTTGAACAACCAGTGTGTCATTGAAGAAATCAGATAGGAGGTTATTAAAAGATTTCTACAATTAAATGAAAATGGAAATACAACATACCAAAATCCCTGGGAAAAGGCAGTTCTTAGAGAGAAGGTTATAGCTATGCATGTCTACATCAAAAAATTAGACAGCTCTTTAATAAATAACCTAATGATGCCTCTCAAGGTCTCAGACTAACAAGAACAAACCAAAACCAAACTCAAGCAGAGAAATAATAAAGATTACAGCTAAAATCAGTCAAATACAGATTGAAAGAACAATATACAAATCACTGAAGAGTTGATTCTTTGAAAAATAAACAAGGTTGATGTACATTTAGCCAAATTATCCAAAAGAAAGAGAGAAGATCCAAATCAATATGACTAGGGATTGAAAAAGGGAATGTTACAACAGACATCTCTGAAATCCTATATTCTCATGCAAGAATTTAAATGAAATGGATAAATTTCTAGACATACATGACCTACCAAAAGGAACTAAGGAGGATTTTAAAAACTCAAAATGATCAATAACAAGCAATGACATAGAAAGTAATCATAAAAATTTCCCAACAACAAAAAGTTCAGGATCAAACACGTTTACTGATGAATTTCATCAGATCTTTTAAGCAGAATTAACATCATTGCTCCTCAAATTATTCCATAAACTAGAAAGGGAACAAATGTTTCCAAACTCATTCTAGGAGACTAGCATCACCCTGATATCCAAACTGGATAAGGACAAAACAAAAATGGAAAAGCTACACACAAACATCCTTTATGAACACAGAGGCAAAAAGTGTAAATAAGGTTGAAAATGTATGCTAGATATTATCAAATAAGAAGACACTGCTCAAATGGGAAGGGGAACTAGGGAGGAAGACAGGGTAAAGGATGGAAGGGAAAAAAAGGAGAAAAGAAGGAAACAAATGGAAACAAAGTTTTGTAAACAGGGAGGGGCTAGAGGGGTTGAATATAGGGTAGCAGAACGGAAAAAAAAAGAATTAAGCACAAATTCCCTGTAATGAATATGATCATTCTGTATATCTAAAATGTATCACTAAAGTTAATCTAAAAAAGAAAAAAAGGCCATCTTTCTTAAATAATTCTTGTTATAAAAAAATTCTTAGTAAAATACAAACCAAATTCAATAACACATTAAAAAGATCATACACCATGATCAAGTTGATTTCATTCTAGGGATGCAAGGATGGTACAACATAAACAAATCCATAAATAGAACTAAGGATAAAAGTCACACGATTGTTTCAATTAATGCATAAAAAGCTTTTGACAAAACTGAACGTCCCTTCATGATAAAAACCCCCAAAGAAACTGGATATCGAAGGATCACACCCCAATACAGTCAAAGCCCCATATATGGCAAACCACAGCCAACATCATTCTGGATGGGGGAAAAGTGAAAGCATTTCCTCTAAAATCAGAAATGAGGCAAGTGTTTCTACTTCCATCACTCTTATTCAACGTAATACTTGAAATTTTAGCTTGAGCAAGTAGGCAAGAGAAAGACATAAAAGGGATAGGTAAGAAAGGAGGAAGTCAAATTATTCTTGTTTGCAGGTAATATCCTCCTACCCTTAAAAAACTCTAAAGATTCCACCAAAAGATTTTAGAGTTGATAAATGAATTCAGCAACATAGCAAGATATAAAATCAGCACTAAAAATCAACAGCTTTTCTATATACTAACAGTGGATTAGCTGAAAAATAAATCATAAAAACAATTCCATTTGGAATATCTTCAAAAAAAATCTATGGATCAATCTAATCAAGGAAGCAAAGGACCTCTACAGTGAAAATTTTGTAACACTGAAATGAAAGAAATTGAAGAACGCACTAGAAGATGGTGAGACCTACCATGTTCATGGATTGTCAGAATTGATATTGTTAAAATTCCCTTAACAAAAGCAATCAACAGATTCAACATAATCCCCATTGAAATACCAACAAAATTCTTTACAGGGTTAGAAAAAAGAAATCCTAAAATTCGTCTAGAAAAACATAAGATGCAGAATAGCCAAATAAATCTTATGCAAAAAGAGCAAGCCTGCAGGTAACACAACATCCGATTTCAAATTATACTACAAAACCATAGTAACCAAAAAAAAAAAAAAAAAGCATGGAACTCCCACAAAAATAGACACATAGATCAGTGGAAAGGAATAGAGGGCACAGAAACAAACCCACATAACTATAGCTATCTAATTCTGAACAAAGAAGTCAAAAATGTATTGGAGAAAAGACAGCAAGCAAATGGTGCAGGGAAAACTAGATATCCATAAATAGAAGATTGAAACTAGATCCTTATGTTTTTCCATGTATAAAAGTCAATTTCAAAATGAACAAAAGGCCTAGATATAAGACTTGAAACTTTGAAACTGTTGAAAGAAAACATAGAGGAGACACTTGAAGTCATAGGCACAGGCAAAGATTTCTTGAGTAGGACTCCAATAGCACAGGGAATAACAAGAATCAATAAACAGGACTACATCAAATTCAAAATTTCTACATAGCAAGAAAAACAACTAACAGAATGAAGAAAAAAACTATGAGATGAGAGAACATTTTTGCCCAGCCACTCTTTTGATTATTTAGCTAGGATATATAAAGGATTATTTAGCTAGGATATATAAAGAATTATTAAAAAGAAAGAAAAAGAGAACAAGCAAATAGCGCAGTCGATACATGAACAAAGCAACTGAAGAGACACTTCTCAAAAGAAGTACAAGAGGCCAGTAAGTATATTAAAAACATGTTCAACATTTAGCCTTTAGGGAACTCCAAATCAAAACTACACTGAGTTTTCATCTCATCCCAGTTACAATGGCCATCAAAAATACAAAAATAATAATAATAATAATAAATGCTGGGGAGACTATGGTGGGGAAAGGATCCTTTCTGTATACTGCTGGTAGCAATGTAAATTAGCTACTATACATCAATATAGAGGTTCCTCAAAAAACTAAAAATGGAGCTACTATTTGATTCAACAATGCACTTGAAGGAATTACAGTCAGCTTACTATAGGGATAACAGCATACCTATGAGTACTGCAGCACTATTTCTAATAGCTAAGATATAGAAGGCAGCCTAGGTAGCTAGCAACAAATGAATGGAAAAGAAAATGTGGTAATATATACATAGTACTATCCAACTGCAAAGAACAAAATTTTGTCATTTGTAGGAAAATAGATGATCTGGAGATCATCATGTTGACTGATACAGTATCACATGTTCTCCCTAATATGTGCAATCTAAAAATGGTGACATAAAAGTAGAATGGAGACTACTCTACTTTAATAGAGGAAGGCAGCGAGTGGGAGGAGGACTAGAGGTTAAGGGAGGGTCATGGGAGATGAATATGATCAAAATGTATGTACTGAAATACAGTATTTGATAAAATTAATAAGTACTTAAAAGAAATAAAAAAAATTTAAATAAGTAAAATTTGGAAATACAGTAAATAAGGTACAACCACACAGAAATATAAACTATTTTCATTTTACTGTATTTTCTACCACTTTTCTGCACATATTTCCATATAGCTGAAATCATGTATGTATACTATTTTGTTGTATACTTAAGATGCTCTTTACATTTCTATATATCACTTTTATAATTATTTTAATATCAAAATAATATTATGTTGTAGTTAAATTCTAATGTGATCAATTGCTTTCTTACTGTTGGACATAGTGTTATGCACTTATAAACATTTGTGCACAAACATTTATACTTTTTATTTCAATGAAGTAGAATTACAAGAGTAGCCTCTCTCTCTCTCTCTCTCTCTATATATATATATATATATATACATATATATATTTTTTTGTCTTTTTGAGACAGGGTTTCACTCTGCAGTTCAGGCTGGCCTTGAACTCAGTTTGTAACCCAGGCTGCCCTTGAAATCCTAGCAATCCTCCTGCCTCAGTATCCCAAGTGCTAGGATTACAGATGCGCGCCACCACACCCAGCTAAATTAACATATTTTTAAGACCTTTGATGAATTTTACCGAACAGTTGTGCAAAAATATCCTCCACTAACAGTATATGAGACTATTTCATGTTATGGCAATATTGCCGATATTCAGTGTTAGCTCAATGAAGAGAAAAATCTATGCAAATTTGATAGCAAAAGAGTATTTCATTGCAGTGTTATTCATGTTTATTCAAATGCTAATTATGTTTATCCTTTTGTCTTTGTTTTTCTACCAATAACTCTGTTCACTGTTTTCATTTTTCATCCAATTAATGAAATTATTAGGTATTATGGTCTCCATTAAAACAGTAAAATATTCACTGGAATTCACTTTATTGGTTGATTTAAGTGTTTTCTTTAAAATATTCTGAAAGTTATAGTTTATTGATAGAAAAAATATAAAGTATACATGTTTCTAAATCATGATGTACAGATATATTAAATATATTCTCCAAAAAACATGATTTGTTTGGTCATGCTATTAATGGAATGTATTTTGCAGAAATATGGTTTTACTTTTAAACCTAAATACGTTACCTTTATATCAAAAGGAAAACAGAATGATAAAAACAACTCTGAGAAGCTTAAATTTTAGTAGACTGTGTTAAGATTTGTTGAAAAGTAAGTTATTTACCGCTTCAAGGACTTCATTATTGCTTTCACCTCTGTCTGTGCTTCTTTATCCTAGAAAGAAAATACAAATAAATAAAGAAATCTCACATATTTATCCTGTAGTCTAGATCTTTTTAAATGGATTATGAGGTATATTTTCAAAGGGCAAAGAAACAGTGGATTTCTTAGGACCAAGCAGGATTCAGATTTATGAGACTGTGGGTAATATGGAGAGCTATCTACACACTCTTCCTCCACAGATTTGGAATGGTGGGAAAGCCTTTCATATAAACTGACCCAGTGAAAACACCAGCATGTTAATATTATTGTTTGTCTCCTCAACTATTAGATGGAGTCCTAGCTCCAGCAGCAGAAAATTGAAAAAATCTAAGATTCCACTGTAAGAATTCAATTTCATTAATGACTTTATCAAAGTACCTTATACTAGAGATTACTGCAATTCTGTTTGTCATAGAAGGGTAATTAATGTCACTTCAAAAGATTATAGCAATTTAAAAACACAGTTTCCCCCCAAGATTAGCACATTCATCACTGTATAACAAAATATTGCACAATTTTGAAAATATATTTAAGCTTTCTCTGTACACTCAAGGCCAATGAACTTTACAGGTGCCTCAGGTTAAAAAACTTTCAGGTCACTGATAAAGTCATTATTTCATTTAGCAATCATTTTATACTGCCTTAGACATAAGAATTCTTTGTATTTTAAAAATGGAATGTTTCTCAGGATCCAAGATTATCATCTTAAAGTCAAGAAAAGTCAATAAAAATACTATAGGTCAAATTCTGAGAATGTAAAGCTGCTTTCACAAGAAAGAGATATGTTATACAAGTTCACGAGAGGAAGACAAAACTAACGGCTATGCTGGCTCCATTGTAATTTCTGGCACTGGTAGAAATTTTGGCAATGAATAAATTGGTCAGCAAATCACCAATGAGATACATTCCAATCTGAAATTCAAACTTTGTAGAGATATATGGTTCTACATACAACTAACTTCATTCTATGTTCTCATTAAAAAAGAAAGTGAAATGTTCCTGACTATACATTTATAGCTTGGAAAATAATTGCTAAGAATTCAAATAAAAATGATACTAGAAAAAAAGAGAAGATATAGTAAGAAATATTTGCTCAGGTTATATTGCTTATTACAGAAATAGTTCTACAGTATCCAAATTTCTTAGTTGTATTTATTACAAATCCTGTTTATTGCCATTATTCACACTTATTTTTATTTGCATGGAATTAGTGCTTTGATTCTTTGTATGAATTTTTATTGAATGGTAATATACTAGGCAATATATTCAGAGAAATAAAGTGCTGAATGAAACATACTTGGTTGCCACTTTAACGGAACCACCACAGAAATAAATATAATCACAACTGTGCTAAATGACATGAAGGAAAAGTACTCAGGACAATTAGCACTCTTAGGAATTGCAAGCATCCAGATGACACATATCTGTAGTCCCAGACCTTGCTTATGTGTTTGGGGAAGGGATCCAGTGGAGCCCCAGGACCCTCTTCCGAGACACAGGACCCTCCAACTGAGAGATATGTGGCAGATTTTGTTGCACTTTTCTTTATCAGTCTTATTTCCCATGACTACACAGGCAAACACATATTTGCTTTTTCCTCTTTGTGCCCCTGTTTTACAACCAGTGATGTACTTTGCCTCTACCTTATACACTTCTTTCCTTCACCTCTGATGCCAGCTGATATCAAATAGGAGAAAGTAATTTCTACCTTTTCAAATTCCCATAACCAATTATTTGTCCCTCTCTTGGCCCTTCATGCGCTCTACCCTGAGCTACAGTTACCTGGATACCATATATGCTCTTCAGTTATAAGCTCCCAGAGGGCAACCACGTCTCATTTATAAAAAAGATCGCAACAAATGTTTAATGTACTATATCAATGGAGAACACAAGGAATGCTTTTTCTGAGGCATTCTTTTTTGTTATGAATTAGAAGATGATAATATTTGAAGCCATAAGAAGGGAATGGTAAAACATTTTACCTATTTCTATTTGTTCCCACCATACCAGCAAATGGCTCCCAGGAGTGCAGACTGAGCCGGTAACCCTGAAGAAAGCCGAAACTGTATAGCATATTGTTTTGGTTTGTATCTGGGAGTTCCTCCAAAGCCTCATGCAGTTTCGGATGTGATTTTTTTGAAGTTGACTGAATCTAGAGTATGTGACTGATTCATGGTGCTCTGCTGGGATTAAAGGTGGGCGACTGCTGGATCAGTCCACTGACTAGATTGGCACTGCCCTAATTTCAATAGACTGGATACAATATAAGGCACAGAAAGAGACTTGTATTCCCTCTCTCATTGCTTTTGCTACCTTCCACCTGCCATGAACTGTTTGCCCCTCTGCCATATGTCATCCTGCCTTGAAGTCAGCCAATTGTGGTCAGAAACTTGTATGAACTGTAAGCCAAATAAACCTTTCTTCCCTTAACTTTGGCTGTCAGGTATTTTGTTCAGCAACAAGAAAAGTAATTAAGACATATATCCAGAATCCTGAATTATTGAATAAAAAGGCATGAGACAATATAATAGTTTCTTTTTTCATTAATTAAAGGTACTGCCAAATCAAGAGACTATTAATACTTATTTTTAATCTTTTTCATGGTGTTGGATGACCACACCCCGCTTTGAGCTGGGGCCTGAGGATGGTAATTCCATGGGCATTTGCCATTCTCCAAGCCAGGCAAACTGTTCAGCTTTCTTGTTGCCTACATAGTTTAATCACTAACTCCTCAAAATTATGCTGTGCTTCCTCCTTCCAAGTGGGGCTTGTCCCATTCCCTGTACTCTTAGACCTATGGAGCATCAGGATTTATCTGCTAGCCCATGACTTGCCTGTCTTCTAAAGATCCAAGTAGTCTCCTAGTGCTAGTTTATTTTAGGCATAAAGTGAAATTTAAGACTTCATAGTACATGAAAAATCCAAGTTAAAATGTTTTAACACAAAAGAGAATACCATGTCGGAAGCAGAATGTAGACAGGCGATTGTCAACACTGTCCCAATTCTCCCCAAAGGGTACAAACTTACAAGATGAGTAAGTTCTGGTGATCTAATGTACAGTATGGTGATTATAGTTAATAATACTGTATCATATACTTGAAATCTGCTAAGACAGTAAATCTTAAGTTTCTTAACAGTCAAAAAAGTTAACTACATGTGGCAATATGTCAATTAGCCTCAGTGTGGTAAACAGTCCACAGTGTAGACATTTATCAAAATATCAAATTGTATACCTTACATATCTATAATTTTTATATGTCAATTACACCTCTATAAATCTGGAAAAATAAAAATAAATATTATTTAATAAAGAAAGAAAATTACGAGCACACTAACCCCATTCAGATTTTAAGCTTGAATATAACTGATGAGATGCTAGCATTCACTGTTACTGTCTAGACTTACCTCTTTGGTAACAGCGGGAAGTAATAATGCCAAATTACAGAACTTCCAAGCATTCTGATTTTCCTTAAGATCTACGTAACACTAGAAATGAAAAATAATCATGTTAAACAGAAACACATTTTTAAGTAATGGATTCAAAGTGATATTCAAAAAGTGATATTTAAGAAGGTTTTCATTACCTTGGCCAAGTACATGTAATTAAGTAGAGAATAACCAGGATGTATTTCTTCAGCCTGATTGAAGAGAAAACAGACAAATGGATCACAGGAATATATCACAATGATGATGGCCATAAGTGAAGAGGATATATTTCAATGTATTAGATCTTATTATCCAAACTGGCCCCAAGAACTTAGGTAGATTGTCTTCCACTGAGTCATCTTATCAGTTTTAAGTATCTTTTGGGTAGAATGGCTTTTGTCATTAAAATGACATTCATTAATATGGTCATAAAGCTCACAAAGCACTAGGAAATTTTAGGTTTTGTGGTTCCTCTACAGAAACATTGTCAGCAGACCTCCACCTCTATTTTTTCTCTTTTATTCTTCTTCCACGAGATTAGTATCTATTTCTTATGATTTCAACACATTCCATATGAGTTGTGTAATATCAGAAGTCCATTTTTTTATTAATTAAATTTATTGGCACACTTCAGGTATATATAATGATCACATTCATCATAGGGAATTTGTACCTGCACATGATATATCCAGATTCTTTTCTTTTCCCATTTCCTTACCCTTCCTCTTTGATCTCTCTTCCCCTCCTTATTTATATGTATAAAAAATAAGATGAGAAAAGAAGGAAAAGATGGAAACAGACGTCCATCTTGTTGAGTATTTTCAGAAGAAAAGCAGACCCAGCTGGGCGTGGTGCACATACTTTTAATCTCAGCACTCAGGAGACTGAGGCAGGAGGATTGCCGTGAATTTGAGGATAGCCTAAACTGTGCAGTGAGTTCAAGCTCATTCTGAACTACACAGCATGATCCTGTCTCAAAAAAACAAAACAAAACAAACAACAACAAAGAAAGAAAGGCAGATCACAGAAAACCATCCAATTACACGTAAGTATTTTGATGGAACTTTATTCATCTAATACTCTTTTATATCTCAGTTCTGTATCTCTGAGAGATAAGAACTTTTTAGGTGTGGTATCATTCTTAGCTCTTTTTAGATCCCAAATCAATCTCTGCTCCAGAACCAGATTTTGCTGCTGTGAAAGTGACAAGTGAGCTCCAAACCTGATCATCATTTCCTACCTAGAGATATGCAAAATGTAACAGAAGAGAGAAACTTCTAAAAATTTACCCCCAAAATGCTTGTTTTATAAGTTACAAAGCCAGACATTTCAAAAATTCAAATGTGAAAGCTCCCCCTTTCTACTTTCATTGTCAACTTCAACCTCATTCCCCAGGAATAACCACTATCAACGGTATGACATGAATCCTACCAGGCCTTGGTTAAGTATGGGGAAACAAAAAATAATAAAACAAAAAAAAAAAAGTAATTTGTTTTTGAAAGAAAACTTATATTGGGAACATTTTCTAACTGAGAGTCTAAAACTTGCATTTTCCCTACAAGGCCTGATAGACATAGTTTTAAGTTAGCATGCACAGACCTGTATCATTGTTCCTCTGTTTCATACTATGCAAATATAGCAATTAAATGAAGCATTTCCCATTGACCATTTAAATTTATTCTTAGTTTTCATTACTACCAATAACTATCAAATCACATACTCGCTCATATACACCTCTGTACACGTGCACTTGTATCTGTAGGAGGGACTTTTAGAGGTAGTACAGATGAGAGTGAGCCAGGTAGTCTGGTTTGAGAACTTGCGCCCCTTACCCCTATATTAACCTGCTATTTATTTTATTATTTATTTATTTATTTATTTTTGTGGTACCGGGGATTGAACTCACAACCTCGCGCCTGCCAGGCAGGCGCTTAAACCGCTGAGTCAAACTCCTGGCCCTATTAACCTGCTATTTATTATGTTTGATTTCATCTGATATTATTTCAGGCATGACAGCATCTCAATAAATTTTATACAGTGTTCTGAAACCCCAATCCTCAGTTATCACTTTGATATTATAAAGAAAAGAGTTTTGAATTCAAATACCATTAAAAAATAATTTTATCTCTTATAGAAATAATTTCTCTTAAATATACTATGATCCATATTCTTACAGAACTTAAAAGTGAAAGAATTAATTCTCAGTGGTAAAAAAAATGGTGAATGAGCAGATTTAACTGTTACCTTAAAACAAATCTTTGTGGTTTTGTGAGATTGAACAAGTTAGTTCCTTGATTCACTTTTTATGTCAAAAAATCATGATAAATTAAAAAAATATGACCTTTGTACTGTTTCTTTTAAAAGATGTTAATGTATGAGTTGTTTTTTCTAAACTAAAACCTCAGAATTCTTGTTTAACTGTAGTGTTGACACTCTATGATAAATAAGTGGGGTTTGGGTTGGAGTTTGAGCACTTGTCTCTAAAATGAACCTAGGGCATACCTAGTTGTTATAAGAAGTTTAGATTTGAAACATACATTACTTAGAGGCTTAAAACAGGATATGCCATCCAGGTGTGACACACCCTTAAAAAACCAGCTACTCAGTAGACTGAGGCAGGAAGACGGTAAGTTTAAGGCCGGCTTGGACAATTTAGTGAGACTGTGTCTCAAAAATTTTTTTAATTAACAAAAGGGCTGACAATATAGCTCTGCACTCCTTGGATTCAACCCTACTGCAGCAAAACAAAAACACAGAACATGACAAAATCAGGATCCAAATGAGTGCTTCAATTAGAGATCTACACATGGAAAGGAGACAGATTTCTTCAACATGAAAAGTAGCAGGAACCAGTACAGATGGTAGTCAGTCTGATATGAAAACAATGAATAGACAAATGATATGGCTTATGTCTAGATGACTTCCCAAAATCTGATGATGTCATAGGTGGGACTTTTAAGAGGTGGCTAGATCTAGGGTATGATGCTGGGATTAAGTGTGTGATGCTGGGATTAAATGGGTGTGTGATTACTAAATTAGTTCAGTGATTGGTTTGACATAGTCCTGAGTGTAGAGAATGAGCAGGGCCACTCTGTGTATGAGTGCTACCTCCCTTAAGGCCATGTAGCCTGGATAGAATATAAGGGACAGAAAAGCTGTCATCACTTTCTGCTTCCTTACTACTTTGCTGCTTTGCTGCCTTCTGCACACCATGAACTGTTTCTCCTCTGCAATGCCCCTCTGCCATGCCACCCTGCCTTGGGCCCAGCTGATCATGAACTGTAACTTCTGCAAACTGTGAGATACAATAAATCTTTCCTCCCATAACTTTGGGTGTTGGGGTATTTTGTCTCAGCAATGAGAAAAGTAACTAAGACAACAACAACAAAAAATACCTTAAGGAAGTTATACAAAGCTTCTTGTATAGTTGAAGATGGCATTTTTCCAAACAGAGTAGCTGCCATTTTTTTCTCAATCCAGCTGAGTTTTGAGACCTGAAAATACAGAGAATCATCACTCTTAGGAAGCTTTTCACCTTCAAATGGATTATCTTTCCTCAGAGAGGTGTGCAGGTACATATGTATGTATATGCACATAAATACCACATGTATAAATAAAAATACTTATCCATAAATAATATAGGAGATCTAACACCTCTTTGGCATTAATATTTTTCCTTTTTTTCACATAATTCTAGCAAACCATCAGCTCCAGAAATGCTGGTTTCAAAACCAATTTGAAATACTCAGGATAAGATTTGCTTTACAACTAGAGGGGAACAATGCCAATCCTATTTGTTTATCTGATTTGTGATTCGGAGATGACCACAGAGTATGTCTTTGCCCAGCATGGAGCAGCAGGTAGATTTGGTCTTGGCTCTCCTCCTGTCTACTTTGTGCTGCCAAATGGCCTCCTAAATCATAGATGGTATCTCAGACACGAAAATAGAACAAGGATCCCTCACCTGAGAGTACAGACGGAGGGGCCAGGATACATATTTACAATCCAGGAGATTAAAAAAAAAAACAATAACCAACAAAACTAAGTTCATATTACCATTTATTTTTTACTGTTACTTTTTTTCACTTTTCCAATTATGACTAGTATTAGGTCTTTATTGTAAAAGATTAAGCTGATTCCAAAATAAATACTTAAAGGGTATTAATACAGTTGATGCCCTCAACCCACATCAAGTGTCTTTCTTCTAAATCCCATCTTCTAAATTTCTAGGCAGTCATCATCATTTGTTGTTTAAAAATTTGCATTTCTATGTAATTTTACTTATGATGTACTTATTTTTGTTTTGAACTTTGTAAAAATTATTTAGTTTATCTCCTTTTGTGATGATTTTTTCATTTAACACTACAGTTTTAAGATTTATCCAGATTGATGTGTGTAAATGAAATTCAAGCAATTTATTAAATGTGAAATTTAATATGCTTATTATATGTTTTAGATACTGTTTTTTGTCTTATTGTTCTATTAATCAACGAGAGGTAGGTGAAGTCTACTAGTATATATGTATTTTTATAATTTGGCCAATTTTTATTTTATAGTTTTAAAGCTGCTATTAGGAGAAATCAGTTTATAAGTACTTTCTTGGTGCACTGAATTTTTAAATTGTATAGCTATCCTCTGTCTCTAGAGATAATTTTGCCTTAAACTTTATACCTATATGTATGTGTGAGTATATATGAGTATATTGATTTTATTTTGTCTGTTCTTTGACTGATACAATTTCTGCATATGCTTATTTTCTACATTTCTTGATTGCTATGTGTTTTTAAAACCTGCTTATTGAGGTAAAATCTACATAAAATAAATTTCATCCACTAGGAGTGTGCAGTTCAATGAGTTCTGATAAATAGATATAGTCATAAACCACTACAGTAATTAATATATACTGAATTTCCATCATCCCAAAATGATCACTCTTATCCCATTGCAGTCAGTCTTCATACCCTACTCATAGCTCCAGGCAACCACTAATCTATGACTATAGTTTGCCTTTTCTAGAATTTCACATTGACAGAATAAGACATACTTTTTTTTTTCTTTTTTTCTTTTTGGTACCAGGGATCGAACTCATGACCTTGCACCTACCAGGCAGGCGCTGTGCCACTCAGCTATATCCCTGGCCCAAATAATACATATTTTATGAACCTTCTTGACATAATATTTTAAAGGGTCATTTGTGCTGTTATGCTGCTATGGCTGCTATGAATATTTATATATTGGCTATTGTATGAACATTGAACATATATTTTCATTTCTCTTGGCAAAGACCTAGGAATCATTGTACCATTTATTCATACATTCATGTATTATTCATAATTCCATCAGATTATATAAGCAATCTAATTGCTCTATATCCTTGTCAACATTTGGTATTGCCAATATTTTAAATTTGAGTCCTTTTGGTGAGTATGTAGTGGTTCTTTTCTATGGTTTTAATTTGTACTTTCTAATGACTAATGGTGCTGAATATGTTTTCATTATTGTTAAATGCCATTCATAGAACTTTTTGTCGAGAGCTTTAACCAATATTTGATCCGGAAAACAATCAAACATATGCATTTCTAGTACATTAAGAGACACTTCTAGCTTACACCTTTTTAATTTAATTTTAGGGTTAACAGTCAGTGCTGGACAAAACGGTACAAAAACCTCTGATATATGGTGTAAGAGCACAGCTCTGTCGAATTTCTTAACAAGTTCTAGTTTGTCTCACTGCACAGGCATAAAAAGTTTATTTTCAGAAAACAGCTTTGAATTTTGCTCATGCTCATCTATTTTTCTCTTTAATCACTCTTATTTAAAAAATACATTAATATATTATGAATAGCTGTTTAATTTTCTGTATTCCACTTTTCCAACATCTGAAGTCATTTTACGTCAGTTTCAGTTCCCTTTCTAAAATAATTAGGTTGACTATCATTCCTGTTGGCTCACTTTCTTGTATATTCTGCAATTTTTGACTGTGAGCTCGCTATGGTTGGGGCACTTTCTGTGAAAATTTTACGAGGCCTATGTGAAGGTGCAACTCTCTGGGGAAGACCAACATTTACTTCTGTCATGTGCATATGGCACAAAGTACAGGGCTCATTTTGAACAAAAATTTCTTTCTTGGGTTTTAAACTATAGAAATAATGTACATTCAAGCCCCTGACTTGTGTGAGGTTGGGTCAATGGCTTTTACATCTCAGGAAAGTTTCCTCCCTTCACATCCATCTTCCCCACTGTCAAGGCTGAGAATAAACTGTCATTGCTAGAAGCTTCTCTTGAATCAGTTTCTTAAGTTTACCTTTTATTTTCCCTAGAAGTAACGGACAATCCTGACCACCAACTTGACCTACTTGAGATGCCTGGGTAGTAAAGCACACTTCTGGTTCTGCGTGAGTGGGTTACGGGTGTATAACCCTGGTCCCTGGCCCTTTCTTCTCTGGCTCTTTCCAACATTCTCTGGTTCCTAGGCACCATGGACTGAGCATCTTTGGTCCACCATACCCTTTCACCATGATGTTTCTGCCTTGGAGCCAGCTGACCATGGACTGAAACTTGTGTAACCATGAGCCAAAATAAACCTCTACTTTAAATTGCATGCATCAGTTGTTTTGTCTCAGTAATGGAAAGGCGACTAAGGCACTAAAGGTAAATATTTCTTAGTTCTGGATACAGTAAAGTGTCCTCACGCTGTTCCCTGCTCTGTTCAGATTCTCAGTCATCACTGCTCAATAAAGGTCAATATACTAGGCTTAGTAAATGCCTTTGCCTATGAGGTGGTTTTGAAACTGATACACTAGTTCTGGGAGGTGGTGTTCCTGCTTTTTTTTGGTATCTGGTTGTTTTCTTTACTTTTTTTTGAAGGTTATTCCATTCTGCTGATTAGAAATACATTCATACACAATACATACATATAAACTTTTAAGATATCTTGTGGCCAGAAAGTGTTGAGCTCTCTCCTGTGCACATACTTTATACCTTTGTTCATTCTTGCTTTAATACCTTTGCTAAAACGTATTCCCCATCAATGAATTCCAACTTCCTATACAATTCCTATTTGTTATGCCTACTTATAATTTGTAGGAAGACAGACTAGTGAAAAACAATGACAAACTACATGGATTTGAATTCTGTTCAACCACTAAATAGCTGAGTGACCTTAGGCAAATCATTTACTTTGTAGGGTTGTTGAAAGAATTAAGTGAGTTACAATCTATCAATGTCTCCTAACCATAAAAAATACTTACATAAGCCATGCACATATCAGTTATTATTACTACTGCTTTTAATATCTTGGTTCTCTGTAATTTTTCTCTATTTTCAGTGTGTTATTTGGGCAACGAATACTTTTGGAGATTCATATGTTAAGTGCAAAGAACTGAGCTTCATGTTGAACAGTATACTAAGTCATGTAAAATGTTGACTCTCCCCAAGAACTTTCAGATAACTTGGCATCAACAGGAAAAAAAATAGTAAATGAAAAATGTGATCTGCTGAAAGGCAGTACAACCTCAGTGAATGAATGGTATAATTAACTGCAATGTTTCAGAGAATGGTGATATCACCATGTATTTTATAACTCTGAATAGATAATCAAAAATCTGAGTACTGGCCAAGTAGCCAGCCTTTCTGGTAAGCCATGCAGGCCATGTGAGGACTGGGAAGAGAAAAGTCAGATAGTGCCTCCCTGTGAGCCAACAGGCACTCAGGCTGAGAATCACCAATTCCCCACCATTCCCCCATAAGCAACCGGCTGGTTCAGAGGACAGGCTGAGTTGATAGAAACTGAGGTACAAAAAGCAACTGAATGTTTATATTGCTTGTTTGACTTGGCCATCCTGGAGCTGGCAGTCTGAACATCTATAGGGAGGATAACATTACACAATATAGCAATCATGGGAAACTTTCTTCTATCATGTTTTTGAAATCCAATATTGTTTCACTGTTTTGTTTGGTTCTGATTAAATGTTTTGCTTTATTCAATATTCTGTTTTGATTCATTTTATTCTGTTTTGTTTTGGTTTAATTTTGCTGTATCGTGAAGATAACAAGATATACTAAGGTAACCATTGGTGTTTTCCTATTATCCTACTTTGAAGTTCTGTATTAATTTCACTGCTTTGTTTTGATTCAATTTATTCTGTTTTGTTGGGTTTTATAACTTTAACATAAAAAAGTTAATAAAAAATCTGAGTACTATACCCGTTCTATTATTTGACATGGTAGTCTCATAATCAGGACAAAAACAGGAAAAGCAAATGATATGACTTTTCTCTTTTTTCCTTATAAAAGCGTTCCTTTTCTATGTGACAGAATGGGATGAGTATAAATTCTGTAATTATGAAAATTTGAATATCAATGCTGGATCTTTCACATATTAATTTAATTGGGATGCCAGGAAGGTTATCATGACGAGTCAGATTCTTTCAAAACTAGAATGATAATAAATAACTGCCTCACAAACTATTTTAAAAATTAAATGCAAGAAGAAATATAAAGTATAAAGCATAATATCCACATGTAGCCTATTGTAGATGTTCAATAAAAGCAAACTTCTTATCTCTAACCCTCTTTCAGCCTCTTTTGTTCACCCTAATTTTCTCACTTATAAACAGCATTTCCTTTTTGTGATAACCTTTTAGTGCGTCTCTTCAGTTGTATTTTTATATCCTATTATTCTTCTGTAAACTAATAGTGCTTTTTATGACAGTGGGTCTTAGGCTGATCAGCTGCCCTTATTTGAGCTTTTTCAATAGATCTCATATCCTTTCTAAATTAAGCTCCTTAAAGAAAGAGCACAAATGACACAGATATTTTAAGATATTTTGTGGCCAGAAAAGTGAAGTTCATCTTATGACATAATTTATTTTCACTAAATACTGCAAGTTGAAAAGAAGTCCTCCTACAGAACCAGGGATAGTTTGCATTGAGAGACAGAGAGACAGACAGACAGAGACAGACAGACAGACAGAGAGAATACTGAATGTAATTTAAAATGTAAGCTTATAAATTATAAAATATATACAGCAAAATTCAAAATTATAATTATAAACTACAAGTTCATTTTAAATTATACACATCATACATTCAAAAATGTGTACCAATTTTACAATGCTTCTTAAAGTAATAAGTTAATAAATACATCATATATTCATATTATATTCAAATAAGATTTATGAATAAAAGTCTTCAACTTACAGTATAACAGTATCTTCCATTGAGGTAATATAAGAAGGGTTCTTCAGGTAAAAGTTGGATTGCTATATCTAGATGTTCCTGAAAGAAATATCCAAAAGAAAAGTCACTTCCCAAGTTTCAGATAATTGCTGAATGGAATCATACCAAAGCTCAGTGATCTGTAAAGTGGTTTTGCAAGGTCTTAGGGATACTGAACCAATTGCATCATTAATAAAATTGAATATTATCAATAATTCAATTATCAAACAAGTGACTATGATTCAGTAAGTGTACCAGGACCAAAACTGTGACTATGATTCAGTAAGTATATGTATAACTTAGAGCCAAATGCCACTACAAAAACTGAAAACATCCAAGTTAAATGTTCATCTATTCGAGACTTGCCTGGTAAATATGCAAGAGGTGACCTTACCCATATGAGATAACTTGGAGGAGGGTGAAATAGAGGAAAAAACAGCAGAGTCAGACAGGAGAGGAATCTATTCTGGCACTGCCAGGATGATTATTGGAAGCAGGAAGAAAAGGAACTGTTTTCCTCCACCCTACCATTATTGACCCTGAAAAGTTATTCACTGGGCTACTATAGTTAGAGGCAAAGAGTAAGTTGGATTATGAGAATTACTGATTTTGCTTATCTATCACAATAAGTTTAAGATTTAGATTAGATTCTACTCCTCTTACCAAGTAAATATACAGAAATGTTTAAACAATTCCCGTCATGATACTAGTGAGCTCATGACCAAAGGGCTAATCTTTGAAAAAATAATACTCATGTACTATGAGTTCAGTACCTGAAGTTATAATAATATTTAATTACTCAAATAGTTTGACTCTTTTTATCACAGTATTATTAGGTACCATTTAAACGACAAAAATAAAAAATTCTTAGCGTTTACCTTGTTGAACAATTTATACCTTATAATGGAATATATAGCTATGTTAAAATATTTGTCATTTCAAGAAATACCTTGAAGCGATGTCCATAGTTGATTTTATTTTGCAAGCCCTCAAATTGAGATACATAGCCACACAAAACTGCATACCTGAAAAGATAAAGACAGTGGCTATCATTTAAAATTTTAATTAAATACCACCAAAATATGACACTTTAAAATTATCTAAAGCATTCATTAATATTTTACAAAAGTATTAATACAGATGCAAGGGCCGTAGAAATAAATATTTGACATTAACACAAGCCAAGTTTCATCTTCTATAACTAAGGATACTAATTTTCTCTATTCCACAGGTACTTCATGATGGTAAAATGGGCCATGTAATGTGCTTGTACAGTGCCTGGCACACAGGAAGTTTTTTTGTTTTTTGTTTTTTTTTGTCTTTTGGAGACAGAGTCTTGCTATGCAGTTCAGACTGGTCTTGAACTCACTTTGTAGCCCCAGGCTGGCCTCAAACGTATAGTAAACCTGCTGCCTCAGTCTCCCAAATGCTGGGATTATAGGTGTGCATCACCACGCTTGGCAAGGAAGTTTTGATAAATATCAGTAGCCACTATCATTGCAATCAGTAACATTAAAGTCATGAAGAAACTCTCTGAAAAAATCTTATCATAATCAAATTGGAAAACACATTGTCAACAGATTTATAAACTCAAAAACATTATCAAAATTGATATTCAAAACTCAAAAAAGTAATTGTATTCTAAGTACTGTACATTTCTGTTGGTGGCCTCAGTTTCACTCTAATATGGTACGAGAATTCACTTTGCAGGATTTGTATTTCTTTGAGTATATTAAGGTTTTTATTATTGTTATGAGCATGGTCTATTTTGAAAAAAACACATAAATAAATTCCTAGAATAGGAAAATTATGAAGATAGAGGGTAGCTCGGTGGTAGATTTAGGGGCGAGGGATTGGGAGGTGACAGCTAGTAGGTAGAGTGCTTTGATTTGTGATAACAAACATGACTGAAGTTTGACTATGGTTATCATTCTACAACTCTGTCAATGTGCTAAAATGTATTGAATCTTATATTTTAAGTTTGTAAATTATATGGTATGCAGTTTTTGGTTCAATGCAATTTTTTTTAACTCATATCTAATAGGTAGTGCTGGCCTCAGAGAATGAGTTAGAAAGCACATCCTCTACTGCTATCTTCTGGAAGAGATTGTAGAAAATTGGTATATGTAATTTTTCCCTTAAATACATGGTAGAGTTTACCAGTGAGCTCATCTGGGCCTGTTAGAAAGCTATTATTTATATCATTTAAAAAGCAGATAAAGCTCTATTCAGCTTGTCTACTGTGTTCTTTTGAAATGCCCTCTGAAATTCTATTAAATTATTCCTCCCAAAGAGTTCAAGATGGTAGAATAACTCCAATTCTTCCAAAATTATCACACAAAATGTCACTACTTTCACAAACTCCCTATTTTATTATGGACATTATCATGTTCCAGCTTATTTGGACTTAAAACACTCTTTCTATAAGTACACTTTTCTTTTGGGATAAGATTTAAATTGATGAAAAAGTTGCAAACAGTACCAAAATTCCCATATATCTTACACGTAGTTTTCTCTATTACTAAATTCTTACATTACCACAGTACATTTGTCATAGTTGTACCAACAGTGATATGCAGTTGTCATAGTGAACCCGTTAGCACACTATCATAAATTAAACTTCATGTTTTATTCAAATTCCCATCTGTTTTTCGCTAATGTTTTTAGATATTCCACCTTTATTTCCATTAATTCACATATTGTTCAGCATCTTTTTTAAAATGTTAAAATATTTTGAATCACTATTATTTCCCCACCATGTACTGGTTCCAATATTGTGTTAATTATAACTCTTATAAGTGTATCTTCTCTGTCTTCATTCATTTACAAAATTATGGAATACACTGGGGAATAAGATATAGACTTGGACCTAGAATCACCCCAGGTTGACAAAATCTGTTAAATAACTAAGGCTCAAACCCGTTAGGCAGCATAGGAGCCCATCAGCTTGCTCACATTTCTACATCTGGTCTACAAAGATGTTACAAGTGCACTTTCCTCAACGTCTTGTTTAATTTCAGACACACTAGGCCATTTCCCCTACTCCATCTACTAGCAAAGAAATAAAAAACTGACCATGTTGTATTTTAAAAAATATCTATGTTGGGTCTACTTGAACTTCCTCATCTGGAGATTCATAAAACCCAGCTCTGTGCTACAATAAAAGGAAGAGCTGGGCAATAGTGGTGCAATTGCTCTTCTGTTTCCTGAAAGTCAGAACTACTTATGCATGTCTTTAAATTTTTAGTTTGATCTCTCCACACAAAGTTTTCTGAGTGAAGAAAAACAGACAAAAAACTCCATTAATTAATATTATTACATGAAATACGTAATTTTTTTGTTAAAATAATCTGTCACTAGAATCTTACATTTTTTATATTTTATGAAATCTGTTTAAGTTTAAATTACTTTTTTTTTTTGGCACTGGAAATCAAACTCACAATAAATCAAAAATCACCTGGCTACTTTCTCCTAAAAGATCATAGCTTCTGTTTCAATCAGTTTATACTTTTGTATATGCTTGTGTTTTAATTATATTTTTCTATGATCCATTTAAAATGTAATTTAATGTTTTATTTCTCAAACTTTCAGGTTGATGAGAACTCTAGAGAAAGCTAATTCACAATATGGTGTATTACCTCCATCTACAGGTCATTCTCACTATGAATACTTTGACATGAATTCTGTATTTTCTTTGCATTGATATTGAATAAACCCTTAATACTTGACAACAATACTATTCCAACAACTACTAAAACAACTTCCTTAGTCTCTCTGTAGTGTTTTTGATTTAGAGCCCAAACTATTTATATGATAAGAAAGCAGAAACAACATACTGTAATAGAAGAAAGACTGGGCACATAAGAATAAAGGATATGAGTTCTGGTTTTTGTTTTACTACTTATGTTGTGGCACTGGCTACTAATCAACACCACACACACATAAACACACACACACAAACACATACACACACACACACACACACACACACACACTGAACTGTGCTTATTGTATCTAGAAAATGGAAATAGGCTGGTGTATAATACATGTGGATATAATTTGCAAACAGTAGAGCAAAACAAATATGTAAGACATTATTTATAATTAAAGCCAGCCCTGTTTGGCCAACAAACTGCAAATCCATTGGTGACTTTATGCTCTTGATTCCAAAAGCATGTTAGGCTGGTACAATAAAAACATCAGAATCTTATAGAATGCTCAGGCAAACTTAAAGTTGCAAAGCAGTTTCATTTCGGAAAACACATAGATGAAAACTACATATTTAAAATACTTGTTTTTCAATTATTCCATAAATAGTAACCATAAAAATTATTCTTAAAAGAGTACATCTTTTATTTCAAAGTGAAGGCTCGTCACTGTAAACCACAGGTCTGTAAACTTTTGCTGCATGACCAGATAGTAAATAATTTAAGCTCTGGAGCCAAGATAATCTCTTCTACAGTTCTTCAACTCCGCTATGAACAAATATGCATGCGGAGACATACTCTAATAAATTTTTATTTACAAAAACAGGCTGTCAGATTTGATCTGAAGGCCATAGTTTGTCATTCATGTTAAATGAAAGAAGTTTTATTAGTGTCTTAGCTTACTGGAAAAGATTTCAGGAGAAAAGATCTTACATGAACATGTTAATAAAAGTGATTATGGAATCGGTTTACCTAAATTTTACCTATTATTTCTCAAAATGTAAGTTTCTCTTTTTTCATCATCTTAAATCTTACTATTAAGTATAAGTAATACCTTTGAATATAAGTAATTTTGTATTCAGCAGATATAACACATTCTAAGAATTAAGATTAAATTGACATTCAAATTGATTAAATTTCTATCAAACTAGTCAATTTTAATATTTTAAATTAAAAACGGATACTGAATAAGAAATTACGCAAAACACAATTGGGTCATTATTTTGTATGTATTAATAAGATTAAATCTCAAAGCTAAATCTCACTACTACAAACAAGGCATTTAGTTCACACAAAAAAAGAAAAAAATAGAAGAAAGAAAGAAAGGATAAAGAAGTAGCCAGATTAATGGCAGATATACTGGGTAGCCCTGTAAGGTCAAGTTCAGCATGATTTATGCTTACAAGGTAATTATGAAACTTTCAGAGAAGGTTCAGTATTATTCCCCTATGAAATTTGGAAAATCACAATAATAAATCTCCTCAAATTGAGGATTAACATCAAACAGACTGTTTAATATGATTCTTCATGGGTACAGATGATGTAGGGGAGAAGAGGACAGCAGAAGGATAGCAACAAGGAGGAGGGAGAAGAGAAGGAGAGGTAGAAAGAGGAGAAAGGAAGGGGAAGGGAGGCAGCAGAGTTGAAAGCAAAACATAGGTGTTCTTTCTGCATCCTAATATGGATAGCCAACTCCCAAACACTTCCAATTTCAAAAGAGATGCAGAGAAAGTATAATTTGATCAGAACAAGTTGATACAGATACCCCTAAAAGCAGAATACTAGAAGACCTTATCACATACATACATTAATTTATTAGTATATATGAGTATTATGTACATTACATGATCTAGGTAAACTTGGTTATATAAGTAATAGCCAAGACTCTTACACACTTGGGAAGTGATCTTAAAAATCTGTACCAAGTGGTTAACTGCCAATTTTTCTTAGTTTTTACAGAAGTGCAAATGGGAAGAATAATACTTTCTCTACTTTAGTTTCTAAATCAAAATACTCTACTACCTACACATGGCATGCTAGGGAAATGTTTCCCAGGGTCTTCCACCCTTGCCTCTTAACCAACTGAAGGCTATGTAAGAGAAGGCACAGACTTCACTAAGAGGAGGAAGATTACACTCTCTCATAAGAGAGCAGGAGCTAGGCTCTCTCTCATCTTAACCCAAGCAAGGGCAACTTCCGAAGACTTTTTCATATTTTACTGTGTGTGTGTGTGTGTGTGTACCTTAGAATGTGGGGGACAAAAACAACTTTACCCATCCCTGCCAAGACTTGTGAGATTTTGTGAGTGGAGCTCCCCCTGCTGACCACAGAGTACAGAAACATCTGTTTGGAAAATAGTTTTTACTTTAGAATTTGGTTAGTAAAAATGAGTTTCCTGAGGGACAAATGGAACCTGCACAATAAAAGCTAATATGAGAGGGGTTTGTGCTAAGAATGTTAATAGGAGCATAAAACAGTCCCATCGAAGGGTAGATATAATGCAAATTAATAGTGAGGAAAGGATCATAAATTACTTTATTATTGAATCTTCCTCACCTCTTGAAATACCTGTATTGTGTGGGGGTTGGGGACTAAGGATGTCAAAATACAACCACAATATAACCAGAAAGAATTCTGTCAAAATATAACCAAAATGAAGAGTAGTAATTAAAAACATAGTTCTTATTTGTGTTTCATAGCCCTAAAATATACAAAGGATCCAAAACATAATCATGTATATTTTTTCTTATTCCAAGGATATTTACCTATGCTTTAAATTAAGTTCATTTTATTTGAGCTTTCTTGTAACTAGTATTTCTTTGACTTGTGGAATTTGTATACCATGACTTCTCAAGTCAGAAGAAAATGGCTAATCTGCTTTTTATTATTTGAAGAATTCTTTCTACATTTTGGAAATATAGCATTGCTTTAGTATGTGCTTTGAAACAAAATGATATCTTAAAGTAGATTTTATTATAATTTATCATCTCCAAAGCCACCAGACTTGGTGAACTCATTTATGAAGTCTGCAGTGAAGTTTATCTTAATTACATTTAAAATATACCTAGAGAGAAATACATAATAATAAACAAGAACAGCTGTTGTACTATTTTCTAAATACATTTTTCAGTGACTGTGGCTACCAAGATCAATGATCAATCATATTTTTAAAAGTCCAAACACAATAGATACAGAGGTATATTAGAATTTTTAAAACTTCAGAAATCCTATATGCTTACCACAGATGACAGTGGCCATTCATAGGTGCTCTAGTAATAGCTTTTTCACCTAATGTTTTTCCTGAAAAATAAAGATAGTTTTACTTAGTACCTTCTTGTGAGTTGGTAGAAGATAAGTTCTTGAATTCAGGGGTTCCTAAAATATGGTCCTAAGACCAAAAGCCTTAGCATCACCCAGAAACTTGTGAGAAAAGCGCATTTGTGCCACAGTCACAGACTTGGGAGGTTACTCAATCATCAGCTTGTGTTTTAATGTACTTCCTGTGATTCTGATGAATGTTCACATCTGAGATGGACTAAATTAGCTGATTTAACCAAGTGTAAGAAAAGTCATTCAATTATTACTTAAAACCTTAATGGGAATTTTTTAAAAAATTAAGTCAACCAACAATTAGTGAGTGGCTAAGTCTGTTACTGTGTGAATAAATGGAATAAAATGTCAAATAGAACACATTCCTTGCCCTTCAAGGGCTCACAGTTCAGGAGGCTGTAGATATATAAGCAAGTAAATTACTTGCAAAAAATAAAAGTAAAGTAGAAAGTAAGCACAGGAGAGTGAGTGCCTCTGTCTAAGGGAGCAAAGAACACTCCCTGAGAAACTCATGCCTAACACTAAACACTGGGCAGACTCAGTAAAATAAGTCATTTTCCCAAATTATTTTTACTTTGTTTTAAAATAACTTTTATTGGGCTGGGGATATAGCTCAGCGTCATAAGTGCCTGCCTGGCAAGTGCAAGGTCCTGAGTTCAATTCCTGTTACAAAACAAACAAACAAACAAACAAACACCTTTTATCAAGTAAAACTTACTTTGAATAGAAGTTTGTCTAAAGGCTGGAAAAACTCAACATGCTTGCAGTGAAATGATCACGTTTTCAGACTCAAAAATGGCCCTATTTATTTTATGCCTTCATTTTTACTCCCCTGCTGCATTTTTTTCTTTGAAGAAACTATCCATTATGTTTTTATACATAAATCATTGATACAATCTTTGTGAATAATGATAATTTACTCTAAAATCATAATCTTATTTGTTAATTTGTTAAGGATACACTATATAGTCTATCCATTAAGGGATATACTATGGAGAAATCTATATGAATTAAAAAAATTTAAAAATATTTTAATAGTAACTAATACTACATTGACAAATATTAAAGGAGTTAGTAATTTTTAAATGTTTAAAAACATACTTGCTAATAGCAAAAACATAAAAATTAAATCAACATTTTAGATACATTATCAGATAAATAAAACTTTCAGTGGTCTACCACAGGTTTAAAATAGAGGTAACTCCACCTTTATCAGAATACAAAAGGAAATTAGACAATACATGGAGTTTTTCAGGGTTCCTTATATAGCTGATGCCTGAAAGGAAAGATATTTTTCTTATAGATTAGTATTTTGTGGGGCCGGGGATTTAGCTCAG
>RJWM01022945.1:0-32909 GCA_004363535.1 Dasyprocta punctata | reverse complement strand
GGAGAGGAACCAAGAGAACAGTTTAGTTCATAGTGACTGGAAAGCAGACCAGGGGAATAGTGCCAAAGAGATCAAAGTCCCACACAGACACACCCAGTAGTGTGCTCTGCCAATCCCCGGGCATATTCCAAGCCATTCAAACTGACACAACCAATATAACCATCACAACAAAAATTGGCAAATACATAAAACATTAATAGCAACTAAGCATGGATGACAGCAATATGAATTATTTTCTCTGTATACTTCTATGTAGTTTATAAGCTGGTTTTTTTTGCAATGAACAAAATTCATAATGAAAAATTCCACATTTTATAATGAATTTTCTTATTTGTCTACATTTTGCTCATGTTCTGAGACTTTGCAGGGGGTTGAGATTAAGGGCGGTAGACTAATTAATCTGGTGGAGGAAATTTAAAAGCAGCTCCAGTGTTCAGAATGTGGCATGAGTACCATGTTTTAGCCAGGTCTATATTAAAAATCAGACACAGCAATGACAAAAATGCCCATTTAAAAAGTTTTCAGTTTTATCAAAAAGAAAGGTGCAGCTGGGCATGGTGGCGCACGCCTTTAATCCCAGCATTCGGGAGGCTGAAGTAGGCAGAGCATTGTGAGTTCGAGGCCGGCTTGGGCTACAATGCAAGCGCAAGGCCAGCCTGAGCTATACAGTGCGACCCTGCCTCAAAAAACCAGCTACATAGTGCGACCCTGCCTCAAAAACACTAGGGCCAGGAGTTTGGCTCAGTGGCTCAAGCACCTGTCTGGCACATGCGAGGTTGTGAGTTCAATCCCCGGTGCCACAAAAAAAAAATAAAAAAAAAAAGAAAGGTGCTACAAAAATGGAACAAAGGATGTTAAAAGAAAAAACACAAGATTATCATTAAAAAGAAGCCAAGTACTTTATATCAGAACAACAGGAAAGATGCCTTGAAGGAACTTCAGAAATGACCAAGATCCCACATCTCACAGGCATAAAAATGAAAGACTTTGCTTTGAGAAGACTTCCCCAGAGCACCTCACTGGAAAGGGGAAGGCTACTTAGATAAACGGATGCCCTGGATTTGGTTCATAGTGTAGGAGGCCAAACTATGATTTTGAACCTGACCCAGGAGCAATGAAGATGAAACAAAGAGACACAGAATAAGGTAAAATGTGGGGGTTTGAGGGAGGATCTTGTCTCCCTTCAACCCTAAGTGACGGGTGTACCTTGGCTTTATTCAGTCAGACATGAGCACAAGCAATCAGAATAAAACAGAATTCATCTGTCTTCCATCATCCATGGTACACATCCAAGTAAACAATGGAATCTCAGTTGTATTAACTTTCCCTGCAGTATGTCAGCATGCACTCACCTAGTGCTCAAAGAAGAGGCCAGTTAGGCCTTAATCTTCCTTCTGGTCTCCCACATCATAGTGCTGAGTCATCCAGGCACTCAAAGGCCTCTGCAACTATGATGAAAAAGGGCCTTATAATTGTTAGAGTTGGAGGCAGATCTTAGATTCAACCATGTGGTGCCAATTTTACAGACATGCAGAATCCAACAGCTACAAGGTCATAGAGGCTTCCACCCAGATTTCAGAAGAAGGTCTGGGTGTCCAGGCAATGTGCCCTTGAGAGGGAAGTGTGTGAAGCTGTGAGAGTGAAGCTGAAAGTGCAGTAGAGGAAGACAGTTGAATAAACCAGGATCTGAGGAAACCACAGGCAGTGAGCAAAGCTGATCCAAAATAGAGGCCATCAGTGCTACAATCACTGGCAGTGTCATAGAGTTGGGGTCACCCATGCCATTTGGAGTTTGCATCTTGCCACAACTCGCCCTGGGTACTGGAAATAGAGCTACAGGATTTAATGTTTGCCCAGCTGGGTTTTAGTTTTGCTTTGAGTCCATTCCTTTTTATCTCCCTATTCCTCCCTTTTGAAATGGAACTGTGTACCATGAACCATTGTATTGTTGGCAGTGTTTTATTTTCTTTTTTCACTGCTGAGAATTTATTCTGAGTCTCAAAGGAAACTTTGGATTTGGACTTTTTAGCAATACTGGAACTGTTAGGGTTTTGGCAACTCTTGGAGATGCTCTAAGTGGATTTTGGATAAAGAGATATGCATGAGTCATTTAGGGGCCAAAGGTGGACTGTTATAATTTATAGCTGGATGTCTCTGCAAAGCCTTATGCATTCAAAGGCAGGGATTTTGAAGTGATTGACTCATGGGGGTGCTATAGCTAAATGTAATATTAGGAGATGGGACCTGGTTGGAAGAGGCAGATCACTGAGGGTATATCCTAGCAGGATGTATTCCCTTCCCAGTTCCTCCTTTCCTTCTCTGCTTCCTGGCCATTAGAAGGTGAAAAGCAGTCCTCTGCTCAGGTTCCTCCAGCATGTGATGTCTATGTCTGAGCCTGCCAAACATAGACTAAAACTCCTAAAACATGACTCAAGACAAATTTTTCTTCCTTTAAAAAACAAGATAAAATGGTCATTCTTAAAACTGAGACAGATTATTGTATTTGGGGGTGCATGTCCAGGTGTGGGATGGGTTCCACTAAGTTCTGTAGTTCCAGTAGTTCTGATAGCTTTCTCCTCATGACTAGAGTCATCCATTTGTAAGATGCCAGTTCTGTATCAGGCTTGTTTGTGTTGTAGGACCAACATAAGTTGCTCACCTAAGACTCCTCAGAAATTAACCCACCCAAACTTCACATTGAAACATCCCCGAAGAGACAGTTAGCATACAAAAACGCAAGGTACAGTCATGATAAGATCATTAGGAAGGCCCAACAGAGTGCCTTCTCTTAATTGGCAGCAAAGCCTTGATCACATCAATCAGCCCATCTGTAATATTTGCAGCTCCCTTGAGGAAATTTCTACTCTCTTCATAGTTGTTCTCCTGCTCTGTGCCATTAATATTCATAAACAGAATTATATATACTGTCCATCAAATGAGGTATATTTTATGGATGATATGTTCATTTTCTTTTATAAAGCAGAGCTTTGGTGAAGAATTGAAACAACTGAACATTGCCCACGGGTCTTCATTGCTGTACTGTTAAGGAAGTTTTTGTTTGTAAACCAGCACTGTGCAGAATGCTTTCTCTGGATCCATGCATTCTCATTTTTTGTATGTTTCCCTTTCCATCTACAGAAGCTGGAGCTTATAGAGGCTGAAACCTGCCCACGGTCACCTGGTGAGCAACCACTGGAGACAGAGATAGGAGGCCTTATGGTACAACACTAAATACTGTTTATACACTGCAGCTACTCAGCAGTGTCCAGAAAACCCTCTCTTCAGGTTGGGCTATTAGTTAACAAACACCTCAGTCTCTGTTCTCTCCAGACTCTAAAGTTTCTAAAACATGCAAAGAAAGAAGCCATAATTCTTGTTCTTTCAAATACCCTGCAATCTAGTTTTGGAGCTCATACATATAGCCTATGATATAAATAGAGTTACAAATCAATGTGTACCTTCAAAAACTTAACAAAAGATCAAGTGAGGAAGAAACATACAGACTGATGGAGTAATAAGGGTGGAGTTTACAGTTCATCATAGGAGATTAGTGTTCTTAGTTCTTTTCTGCTTCTGTAACACAATACCACAGACTAGATAAATTATAAAAACTACAAGTTAATTTGATTCAATGTTCAAGGGGCTGGGAGCCCACAGTCTGGTAAGGACCTTTTTCCACAGCATGGCAACCAAGCAAGCACATGTGTGAGGGGAAATTGGGCCTACTTCATCTTTTTTTTATCAGGAATCCACTCCTGATGTAACTAAACCATACCACTGACAACCACAACAATCCATTCCTGAGGGCAGAGTCTTCCTGGCCTAATTACTTCAAGTTTTCACCTCTAATTAATCTAAATACTATTAAAATGGCAATAACATTGAACATGGAATTTTGGAGAGACATTCAAGCTGCAGTAGGTGTTTAAAGTGGCTTAAAGTGGAAGAGAAAGAGATGTGCCTCTCAAGAACCCCCCATGTTAGGTGAGGGAGGATCCAACCAGAAGACAACTAGCCAGCCTTCCTGGTGAGTGTGTGCGACCAGCGCAGACTCCAGGAAGAGAAACAAATGTGCCTCCCATAGGCCTACTTGGTATATGGGTTAAGAATCAAGGACATCCCACCCCCAGCCCTCACCAAGCAATCTGCTGGTTCAGAGGACTGGCTAAGTTGATAGCAACTAAGGTACATAAAGCAACTAAATGCTTGTATTGTTTGCTTGATTTTGCAGGTCTGGAGCTGGCAGTCTATGCATCTCTTGGGAAGATGACAGTGTGTAATGTAGCAAATATGGGGGATTCTCTTCTGTCTTGTCTTTGAAGTCCAATATTGTTCTCATTGTTTTGCTTTATTCTGATTAACTTTTTTTTTGCTTTATTTCATATTCTGTTTTTATTGGTTTTATTGTGTTTTGTTTTTGGTTTGATTTTACTATACCTGATGGAATGGTCAACTATTCTGAAAATAACAAGATATACTACAGTAGCTATTGTTTTCCTAGTATCTTTCTTTGAAGTTCTGTACCAGTTCTACTGCTTTGTCTTGATTGACTTTGTTCTGCTATGTTCTGTTGGATTTTACTATCTTTAAAATAAAAAAAAGTGGCTTAATGCAATAAATAATGTCTTTGCCTAGATTAAAAAAGTTAGAAGTGCCTGGGGGGCTTTATCTTTGCTTATGTTAATGTGAAATTACTGACCCCTTGGAAGTTGCAGTACTGCTCAAAAAGCAAATATACAGAAAAGAGAAATGGAGCAGGCAAAGAAGGGCCTCATGATTCAGAGCAATGGCAGAGAGGCGAGCTGCATCTGTAAATCTCTAGAGAGCAGTGTGCTAAATAAGTGGTTTCTTCTCAGGAGGCAGATGTTTATCAGTAATGCTCCTCGGAAGTATAGCTTGTTAATCTGAAGGGGGAGATGTCTGGGCACTTTTGTTTCCAAAGGTTTTAACAAGTTAAGGAGGGGGTGGCTTGACAGCTGCTCTTGGTTCTATGTCCATGAAGCAGCACTGCATAGTATTTATGCCCATGACTAATCACAGACCTTTCCTTCTAAGACATGGGTTGTGCACATGCCTATGCATAAGTGTGCACAGGCACAGACTACCTGATTGTGGCATAGCAACAGAAATTAACAGAGTTCTGTTGCCAGGATGCAGAACCAGTGATTTCAACAGTAGGATACAGCATGCTGGTTTCAAGGCAGGCTAAGCAAGAGGACATGAAAGTAAGTTTACTTAATGACATTTGAACCTGGAGATGCACAAGGAGGAACATGAGAAAAGGTCGAGAATCCTAACTACCGGCAGGACCTTGCAAAAAAGACCTGAAATATAGGTGGTGTAATGTTCCTGAAAATCTTACAGAGACAAGAGGCCCCTCTGCTTCTAAACTGACTGTAGAGGATGAGTGTAGGATTTGAGCAACACAAGGGCAGGAAGGAGTAAGTTCACTACAAACTCTCAGAGAATGCTACTTTCCAAGAGGGCAGGGAGTTTGACTCTCTGGCTGTCCTTGTGTACCCAGCACTTGCACAGGATCTGGCCCAATGCATATTTGATGAATGAACAAAAAATGAGTGGATATGAATGAATGCACCTATTTCGTATTATAACAAACACTTCACCTCTTGGAGATCTCAGCCAAAGCAAAAGCAGAGGGAATGTGCCCAGCCAGCACTTCCTATCTCTAAAGTCATGAACACTGAACTCAATAAAAGACAATTTTGAAAGGTAGCTGTAAGTGGTTTTTCTCTTACCTGCTGACAATCTTGGCCCAGTCCTTATAACAAGATGCTAATCCATTCTACAAAATAATAAGCCTTCTTTCAATTTTTAACTGAAGGGTGTAATAGAAATATATGCATGATAGCAAAGTCACTGGCACTGACATACACATCTCACTGGAAGGAATACCCACAACCTTTCCCCTGTTGGAGGCATGCTTTATCCCTCAAAAGGAAGTAGAAAAACACTCAGGTAAAGTTCTTTCCACTTGGTACTCATTTTTAGAGCTAGCGTGACTCCATTTCTCTTTTCTACTTCCCTCTCAACCTAATATGCGCACAGATGTTTCCCATTCCTATTTCCAAACTCTTTGCACGATTCTTCCTTGTTCTCGCCATCTAGAAATCTCGATTTTCCACACCCCTTGAAACTACCTACTTTTTGAGTAAAACTTTATGTGACATCCAAAACTAAACCTGACTTTTTAACTTGATAAAACCCAATAATTACTCTGCTTTCTTAAGTCAGATAGTCCTGTTAATCTGATACAAATCATCCAAAATTAGCACTTTCCTTCCCCCTCAGTGCCAATGGCACTAAATGACTCAACCCTGCCATGCAACAACCTCTCCAGCTTCCCAGCTTGAGCTGACATCCTTTGTCACAACACTAGCTCATTTTGTAGCTACTCTCCTCTAGCATCTTTTCATCCACAGATTAACCAGTTCCAGAACTCTGGCCTCCAATTTAAACACCACACTTAACTCCCCTGCCATATGATGGTTGTAGCAGAAAATACTCTGCTCTCTGGTGCAATGGGGAAGGAAGAATTTTGATTAATCTATATGCCAAAGGAGAGGGTGCACATTTATCATACTTCACATGATAAAATGTACCTAACAATGTATATTGTTTTAATGTCTTTGATGATGCAGAAGATACTAAGGGAATATTGTGATACTTGTGAGTCAGCATTATGAGTATCAGCACTCCCCAAGTTGTAGGTTTGGGAAAGGTCACTAGTGGATGGATCAGGACTGCTTCTGTGTGGTTGTTTCCCTTTGTTGAATGGATGTAGTCAATCTCCAAACACACCTGGAAAAGCTCTGGCGTTCTAGCTGACTTCCTGGTGCTTGGTCTTCTAACATGCTTTTACTCATTCAAGAAATATTTAAGTTCCTACTGCATGCCTGGCAGGATTGCTGAATTTTTAGTTCTGGGGTTAACTATTGTGCATGCTCTTCCTTTTCAAGTATCTTATTAAGTTGAATACATACCATGCCTTTTCATATCTAACTGTAGGGTAAAGGTTTGTTTTTGTCTTTTTCTCAATTGATAGTCAATTTAATACATGGCTAAATTTTAGTCTTTCTCCTCACACTTTTGACCTACTCGGAAATAATGCACAGAGCATGAGGCATGATGAGGTTTCTGAATCATCTGCAGCTTTTATTGACAAATTTTTGCAATTACAAAAGAAAACTGAATCCAAACTGACTTCCACACTAAGCCGAGAAGGGCTCCTTTCTTCTATAACTTTTGGGGGACATGGATACGACTGATATTTAATTCTTAACTTTACTCAAGACTTAATTCATTTGAAGTCCTGGGGACAAGAGATTCAGCAAAGCTCTGAAGATGACCAAAGATGACTTCGCTAAAGTGTGCTATATGTATTCAGCTTTCCCACTAGCCATTAAATACTGCCTAGAACAACACGGAGAGATATCTGATGACTGGAAAAAAGGGTTCGTATAAGATAACCTACTGAAATACATCTTGGAGCAAACTGCTACCTTTTCTGGGAAAAAAAAAAAGGCTGCATTATTTTTTAACCAAACATTCTGATACTAGGATATTTTCTCCTGGAATCCTTCAAATTTTCATGTACACATTTCACCAGAAGTATTTACAAAAAAAAAAAAAAAAATCACATCAGGTTGAAATATTTTTAATTAATGATATTTAGCACCTTCCACCAAGATAACTGGATTTTACAGTTTTCACTGACAAGTTGCACAAAGTAAATAAAACAATGTCATGTAGCTAAAGGTAGTAAGCTCTGAAAAAGTAATTTTTTTTGGTACTGGGAATTGAACTCAGGACATTGCATTTGCCAGGCAGGTGCTGTGCTGCTGAGCTATATGCTTGGTCCTGAAATTCTTGTAGATAATCTCTTTTTCTTTTCTTTTTTTGTACTGGGAATCAAACCCAGGAGCTCACACTTGCCAGGCAGACCCTGTGCCACTGAGCTATATACCCTGCCCATTCTTGTAGATAATCTGGAAGGCAATGTTACTTCCCTCTGAGTTGCTCTCTGGGTGGAAGAATAAGCAGGTTTCAAAGTTCTCAGCTGCCACAAGCCTCACACTTAGCAAGGTACCACATTACTTCACATTAAGTATGACAGAGACTGTGATAAACATCATTTGAATATCTGGTTTCCATTTCTTTCATTTCATAGTACATATAACCTCAGGCTTCTCAAGGTTATTTAACGCAAGATCCTTTCTTAGGCAACAATTAAGAGTCTGCTTGTTTTGTGAGTCTTCAAAAAACTACTGGATTCACTACACCTGTCCCCCATTCAAAATTTTGCTTCTCCATGGTTTCAGTTACCTGTAGTCAACTACTATGATCCAAAATCATTAAATGGAAAATTTCAGAAATACACAAGTCATAAGTTTTAAGTTGCACATCATTCTGGGTAGCATGTTGGAATCTTGCATTGACCCTGCTGTTTGTCTAGCAGGCACATGAATGATCCTTCTGTCCAGTAGCCATGTTGTACACACTGCTCTTCCTTTAGTTATTTAGTAACTGTCTTGGTTATCAGATCAACTGGCACAATATTGCAATGCTTACAGTCAACTGATCCTCATTTATTTAATAATGGCCTTCAAAGAGCAACAGCAGTGATGCTGGCAAATCAGATAAGCCATTAAGAAGCTGTAAAGTGCTTCTTCCAAGTGAAATTCTGAAAACTTGAGGAAAGAAAAATATTATATGCCCAGCTTGCTAAGATCTATGGTAAGAATACATCTTTTGTGAAATAGTGAAAAGGATATCCGTGCCAGTTTTGCTACTGCACCTCAAACATCAAAAGGCTGCAGCCAAATTATGTGACAAGAGCTCAGTTAAGATGGAAAAGGCATTCAATTTGTGGATGTCTGTGTAAGAAAAGACAGTCTTTGTGGATGTAGGGCTTGGTACTGTTAGTGGTTTCAGGTATCCATGAGGTCCTGAAGCACAACCCTCAAGGATAATAAGGAACCATTACAATAATACTTATAATCAAGAGTTGAGGCAAATATTTTTAAAATTATATTTGAAGAATGCAGAGTGTAAATAGAAATTAGAAGATCTTCCAAAACTAACTGAGGACCTATCATGAACCAAGCATTATTTTAAGTATTATAAACCAAAAGATAAGCTTTCAAATCTGCGTATGTTCAGTTCTGTTACATCAGATGTTTTCAAAATTCTTCTCCCCTCCTCCAGACTAAGTAGTATCACCAGCCACTGAAACCCCACTGTCTGGGAGCTATCAGCAGATGCACAAACATACCACACTCTGGCCTGTACCTGCTGTTCACTATGGCTAACATGTTCTCCTCTTTCAAAACGTTTGTTCGATACATACAAACATGATATATGAAAATCACAATACCAGACTTGGGTCATCACTTCACATTGTCTTTATTTTTGACAACACAGTCAATACACGTATTAATATATCATATTAAGATATACAAAACTGTACCTTATATAATGCAAAATATCGCATATAGTAAACACCCATAGCCCTCCCACCCAAGAGCTAGAATATTCCTCGGAACTTTCACATACTACTGTATTTCTCTCTACCTTTTTATTCTCCCTCCATAGGGAATCACTAAAGTTTGGCTTATTGTTTTGTTCTTTTTCTTCTAAACCTTTGCAATACAGTTTTATCACATATTCATGTTTAGACAATATATCCTTTGGTTTTATGAGCTCAATAAAAATTGTACCATACCACATGTGGTCTCATACAACTAGCTTTTTCCCAATTAATATCTTCTGAGATTCATTTTTCTTTTTTCTGAGATTCATTCTTATTGTGAGGTATAGGGGTAGTTCATTCACTACAGAAAATTATCCCTTTAGGGTAAATGTCTAATTTATGAATCCATTCTTCTGTAGACAGACATTTCCATTTATTCCTGTTAGCAATTATAAACATGTTACTACGAACATGGCTGCACATTCCTGAGCACATCAAAGCATAGGATTTTGTCGAATTTGTGATGAGGAGTGGGAAGCCAGGTCCGCAACCGTTGTCTTAAGCAGTGGCACTGTGTGACACATAGTACATGAGTTCCCGCATATCTTCCCTAACAACTGGTTCTGTCAGACCCAAATTTTGCAAAATCTTACTGTTGTAATGTGGACTCTCACTGTGATTTTAATTCATACTTCTCTGATCACTAATGCTTTCTAGCTGTCTATAATTCCAGTGTGAAAGCCCTGAGTCTTTTTGATATTTTTAAATAGGAATTCTCTATATATTCTGACTACTGATCCTTTCTCAATTATTTTAATTACAAAGATACCTTCTCAAGTTGTGGTTTGTCTTTTCACTTCAACAGTTTTATTTAACATAAATCCTTAGTTTTGGTAGGCCTGATGTAATATTCATATTTTATCATTTTTTATGATTAGTGCTTTCTCTCTCAAGAGATTCTTTCCTGCATGTCTTTTTCTCCTGCAAACGTTCACTATTTTTCCTTTTCTATTAAAGTTCTTTACATATTTGGAATGAATGCCGGGGGCAACGGGAGGCAATAATCAGCTTCCCTTGCTCCTAAATGAATAAACACTGTTGTTACATCGCTTCCATAGTCCTCCCTGTTCCAACTGATCTCCCATACCACCACAGTCTGAACTCAAAGGTCAGCATGTTTGGGCTGGTTTCTGGGCTCATTTCCTTCTATTGTTCCTCTATAGCACATATGATGCTGTCTCTACAATAGAGCTTGATATATTGCAAGCCAATTCCCCTAAACTCCTTCATTTTTAGAAGCATCTGACCACCTTCAGTCCTTTGCTATACCATATATAGCAAGTATCTGCTTAAGTATAACATAAACTCTGTTGGAAATGGCACTGAAACTGTAGCTCAATTTGGAAAACTTTGACGTTGTGAGCACCTTCAACACTCCCATTCATCAACAAAGGCAGCTGTCCATTGCTGCCTTGCTGCTCCCTCTTTATCTTTCAGGTTCTAAATCAGACCTCAGTCACTGCCTTTCCTGAATGTGTCCACCACCATCCCACCTAAAATAAGGTATGTGTAGCTTTTATGTGTCAAGTTTTTAAAAAACTGTAACCGTGCAAGGAAAAAGACAATATGCAGTGAGCATGAGGTCTGCTGCTTGGGTAGCAGCACCACTCATTATTGACTATGCTAAGATTAAAAAGAGAAGCATCTGTGGCCTCGTCTGGGACACACTGGGTGTAAGATGCTTGCAAGTCCTCCTGAAGGAGCTGAACATACAGCTATGTTCTTCAGGAAAGAAGAGTCTAGAGGGAGTGAATGAGATCACCACCGAAACTGTACAGACTATGAAGGCAACTAAAGAAAGACCCTCAGGAACATGAGGTTTTAAGTAGACAAGGGAAGAGAAAATGGTTGAGAAATAATCATAAATGGAGAAGGCTAAGCAGAAGAGCGATGTCAAGGGGGAACTAGGGTAAGAAGAGTTTTGAAGAAGTCAATAGTGTCCAAAGAGAAAAAAACCCATTGATATAAAGGTCATTGGATCTAACTTTTTTTTTTAATTTGCTTTATTTTATTTTGTTTTTGGTATTGTTTTTGGAGATAGGGTCTCACTCTGTAGCCCAGGCTGGCCTCAAACTCACAGCCATCCTTCTGCCTTAGCCTCCCAAGTGCTGGGATTACAGGTGTGCACTGCCACACCTGGCTAGATGTAACAATTAAAGAGGTCAATAGTGGCAAGAAAGATGGGAGAACACACACACCTACATCCACTTAACTTCATCCAATTAAGGACAGGATGGCAGGAGAAAAGAGCTGGCACATGACAGGCACCCAAGTATTTGTTGGGGGTGAACCCAAAAGAAGGGGGAAAAGGCAGACTCTTCTTTATATGAATTCAGCATGAATGGAAGATGAGAGCCTGCAGAGTAGCTCAAAGGAGAAGTACAGTATTGTAAGACCTAATCTTTTCCCACAAACCAGCCTCCTTAATAGACAGCAGAGCTAGCAGTAAAATGGGTGTGATTCTTTATGACACAGAACAATTAACTGGCAAAGCTGAAGTTTGAGTCCATGCACGCCTGATTCAAAGCTAAGGTTCTTAACTATTTTCCCCAAAGTAATTCAGAATGATTATTTCTACATCATATGAGTTTGGAGTTGGGGCAGTACAGAAGAAAGACTTGAGTAGTAGCATGTCCTTCACTGCTCCAGCTCAGCGCAGGTCATCACAGCCTGCTCAACTCTACAAACAACTTCCTCACTTCCTTTTCTCTCCTTTTTGAGCAAGGGGTTACGACACTGTGGAAGGATCAAAAGAGCTGATAGTACAACTGTGCCGGCCACATCAGGGCAAATGGCTCGAGTATTTCTAACAGGAAACCAGTGACAACATGACTTTTGCCAAAAGGAATTCTGCAACCATTTAACTGAGTCTTAGAAAAGAAGGTCTTCCAAACAGAACACCCTGTCAGAGTCTACTGTAGGAACCATTTAGACTAAAATGCCCCATTTCTCAATGTGACACTTTGCAACAGGATCACATCTCTATAAAAGTTACTCTATTTAACTGTACTTCAGACTTTTTTCCTCGGAGAAGGGAGGAAAAAAAAGGATTACTTGCCCTCCTAGATCCAAGGTAAAAATGAAAAAAAGCAAGCTGACTTGCTTTGTAGTACAAAAGAATGCTGCTGTCATTTTGTCCCAGTTTCCCAGGGACCAGGGATGCCACTGTAGCATCACTGCTCCTCATTCAAGATCCCTGAAAAAAGTACTTGTCTTCCAGAATCACAGGAAGGCCTGTTCCTCTATGGTAACCTACAAGACAATCTTCTAAAACTAACAGTAGGGCCATACCAACCAGAAGCATGCAGGCCTTTTGTTATTTTTAAGGCACTCTGGCTCCTATCTCCTTGAGGTCAGCAAGTATAGAGAAGTTTAAAAAAAAAAAAAAACAGAAGAAGTTAGTTTGTGTCATATCCCAAAATAGGTCCAAGCCACTTCTCCACCTCAGCCACAGACATGTTCTTCCTCAAAGCATAATCCTCAATCTGTAAAAGACAAAAGCACCTTATTAAACCACAATGCTAAGACACTTGAAACTCAAGTTTCCACAGGTTTTGCCAAGAAACTGAGTACCTTTCATTTTTTACCTTAGTAATATGGAGACAGATATTAATCTGCTTAGAAGCTAGCTGTGTGGTACACGGGTGTTGGGAAGGACTAGACTTGGCGTAATGGGCCAAGATTAGATTAAGACATTATATGAGGTAAATTTTTTCATCCCCCACCCCTCATTTTATTTTCATATCCATTTAAAATAGGTTCTAGAGTGCCACATAAAACAAGACAGGCATCTAAAGACACCACAAACTTACCTGATCCTTGGAAATTTTCCCCACAGCAAAATATTTGGAATGCAAATTGGAGAAGTAGAGCCCCGATACTGCTGAGGCAGGTGTCATGGCCAAGGACTCTGTTAACCTAATGCCTAGAGAGAGCAACACAGATGATCATTACTCGGCACCTGGCCTGGGGGAGGGGTGGAGCTACTATTGAATGGACGATGGTGGAACCAGTGAATGAAGATAAACTAAACTCTTCCCATTAAGGTGACACATGACACAGCACAAAAGCTGGGACCAGATGAGTCTAGCAAACTCTTGCCAGATGGAAAAACAAACTCCGCACATGCGTATCTCCAGTGAGGATGGGACTGGAAAAGATCCTTTATACTACTCCTCAGGCTCCGAAGATCAGTTCTCAGTCAGGAGAGCTAGCCCTGGAGGTGAGACCATCTGAAGGGCTCTGGGGCCTATAAAACTATGAGGTTTAGACAAGTGGTGCCAGTGAAAACACAAGACCACCCCAGCACTACGAGGAAAGTGATACTTTCTCCTGGGATCCTCTAGGCCACCCACTCTAAGCGAATCCCTGTGTGCACAAGCAGACAGAGTCCACAATGTGAGTGCTTTGCCAAAGGCCCTAAGCTATGGGAAATGGGGACCCATACCCCAGACCTCCTGGGTCAACTGTTGTTCTGCTGACCCAGATCCAACACGGCCCATAGGTCCTCACTGAAATCTGGATCCCTGACTTATCTCTGATGACATTTTCATGGTTAACTGAAAACTGAGACTGGACCATCTCAACCCTGGTAATACAGGTCAGAACCTGCATCAGACTGGGCAACATAGCCACAAACCAGAACCATTCTGCCCTGGGCCAAGGGTGCTGAGGCCTTCATCTCAACAGGGCATACATCACCTTTTCAAACAAAGGAGAATTACGACTAAAGAGAAGCGTAACTGTCAATCATAGTGTAGAAAAAAAGAGAAAGGAGTTGAAGGAAAGCCTGGGTGCTCTGCAAGCCTGCTATCCAGACATCATCTGTGAGCAAGCTCAGCCTGAGGCAGGCAGTGCTACCAACAGGATGGAGACAGGAAGGGTGAAAGACACCAGCCACAGAGTGAGGGCACAGAAAGTATAAGTCAGATTTCCATCTGGGATGGGTCAAGTAATTCAAACTCATAAATCTAAAATGGTGATATAAAAATACAATATAGTAGTGTAACATAAAATATCAGAAAAATATTAGCTGAAAGTAACAAAGGATGGGATAGGGGATGATTTCACCATAAGCTTTTAGAGCTCAGCGGCACAGAGCCTGCATGGCAAGAACGAGGTCATGAGTTCGATTCCTGGCACCAAAAAAAATAATCTTTACTGATAGGTGCCACTACATTGATAAAAGTGTCCACTCAGTGAAGTAAACAGATGCTGCCACCCCCAACACACCTGTGCACTGCTCGATGCTGGCCAGTCGCCACATGGTGAGCTTCTCAGTGTGGTCAGGCTGGCTGGGGTACCCAGGAGCTGGCCGGATGCCTTCATACCGGAGCCTGCGCAGGTCTGCGACACCCAGCTGCTCGCTGTCATTGTAGGCCCAGAGTTCTTTGCGAACCCTCTCGTGGAGCTCCTCTGCGAAGGCCTGGAACCAGAGCAGAGGTGGGAGCTCAGCATCCTGAGGCTTCCAGCCTTCCTCACCAGACTCGCCAGGGCAAATCTGGCATGAGGGGACAGGCTAGGTTCTCAGGTGATTGTACTTTCGGTGGCTACTCTGCCGCTGCTCAGTGGATGCTGAGGCATTATATTTAATGATCTAAAGGCCAGCAGACAGTTCCCCTAATAGAGCAGCAGAGAGCAGGGCCCAGAGCAGCACTCTTCCAGGCCTGCTTGAGTGGGGACAGCCCACAGCCTAGGCTGGCCGATCCCATATGTGACAAAAATGAAAATGCAGAAGATGCCTACATGAGAATGAAGAGCTCTGAAACAGAACTCTGTTTTTAATTTTAGGGGTCCTAGGTAAACTTCACAACAAGCAAAGGAAAATATCAGACATAAGGTAAGAGCAGGGATTCTAAAGGTAATAAGCCAACTAAGCACCATTAGTTTTTCTTTCCTTAAAAGGAAATACACGAAAGCCACCTGGGGATACATGATTTAAAACTATGGGTAATAAACGTTAAGCCCAGTCACACCTGATGCAGGAAGCAAAGACACTGATTCTAATAGCTACTCAGTTTTCTGACACCATCATGGGATCCCCACTGGCTAGATCCTGCCTCAGGGCCCTGGAGCATCACCACCAGCACCTTACCTCTGCCAGTCGGTCCCCCAGAGCCTTGACCATGATGCTGCTGTAGTCATCACCGTCATCTTCATAGGCTTTGCTCAGCTTCTCTACCCCAAAGCAGGCGACGGCAAACAGGCCTAGGTAGTCATGGACACCAGACTGCAGAGGCGCAATGAAGTCTGAGAGGCAGTGGTAAGGGTCTGTGCTGGTGGAGTCCTTCTCAGCCTAAAACCCAAGCAACAACCAGAGAACATGGCACCAGCACACAGTGGAAGGCAATCTGGTATCTTCAGTGAGTGTAAGTCTTATGGGACAGGAATATCTCCCTGTTCTGTTCACTGTTATATCCCCAGCATGGAGAACAGTGCCTGACACAGTGAATATTCAATAAATATTTGTTGAACAAATTGCCAGTATGGTTTGAGTGCAGTTGCCCCTCCCCTTGGATTCATGTGTTGGAATCCTGACTCCTCAATGTAGCAATATTGGGAGGTGAAGCTGAAGTGTTCAGGTCATAGGGAAGAAGCCCTCAGGAATGTGCTGATATCTTTCTTACAGAAATAGGTTAACTATCACAGGAGTTAAACCTGCTTTTTCTCTTCTGGGCCTCTGTCCTTTCCTTCTTTCTTCTCCATCACATTACATAGTAGCACATGGCTGCCTGATACTGGATCTTCCAGAACCATGAGCTAAAATACACTTCCTTTACAAATTACCCAGTGTATTACTAAGCCCTTCATTGCTGTGACAAAATATCTCAGGATATCAACTTGGAGGAGAAAACACTGATTTTGGCCATGGTCAGATGATTCCATTTTATTTTTAGTGGCAAGATAAAAAGATGGCAGAATGGAGTGGTGGAGGCAGATGACCGCCAGGAAGCAGAGAGTGAAGGAACAAACTAGACTGGAGGAAGGAAACCAGATATAGTCCCCAAGTTCATAACCCCATAGTTCATTCCCTTCAACTAGGCCCCACCCCAGTTCCATTACCTCCAAATAATACCACAAATTATGATTAATCCATTGGTGAAGTGACAGCTCTCATTATTTAACCTCTCACTCAAAGCCCATCGACAACTAAGCCTACAACACAATGAGCATTTCTGGGGTACATTTTGGATCCAACCATAACCCTGCCTTACAAGGAAAAGAAAATGGACTAAGACACAAATAAAATGAGATTTTAAAAAAATACACAACATGAATAACCTATATAACCAAGAAACCAGTTAATTCACTCATTTACACACTGACCAAACACACCCTGAATGCCTACAGGCACTATGGTGGCTAGGAATTGAACTTTAAACAATCACATATTTTAAAAAAATGTTTTCCTTCAAAACAGGTTTCAGTTCAGACCAACATGAAGTCCTGGTAGTATGTTCAAATAGGACCCACTAAATGTATGCTGTGGTTTATATCTAGATGTCCCCCCAAAGCTCATGTGCTCACAGATGAGGCTTTTGAGAAGTGACTGGACCACAGCAGTATGATAATCAGTAGTGGATTAGTCCACTGATGAGTTTAGAGCTAAATGTGATGTGGGAGGTGCAGCCTGGTGTCAAAGGAGGCAGGCCACTGGGGCGTGGCCTGGAAAGGCGTACCTCTCCCTCACCTGCTCCTCCCTTCACTGTCTGCCATGCCAGGAGTGGCTATTCCTCTGCTATATCCCTCTGTCATGCTGTCCTCCCTCGGAGTGGATCATAGACTGTAAGAATGAGTCAAAGTATACCTCTCTTTTAAGTTGCAGGTGTCAGGTATTGTGTCTCAGCAAGAAGAAAGTGACTGAGACAGTATAAGCTCCCATCTCCATCAACAGATGCAGTTCAACAAACTGCTGGGGTCACCATCACCTGGGCTATGTGCTGCCCACCACAGGCACAGTGCAGGAAATGGTAGAGGACACCACAACAGCCTGAAACCAATCAGCAGCATTTGCTTCTGGGTTCCCTCCACAGTCTATAACAGCCTCCACCTTCTGGGTGCCTCTTTTACACAGCTAATAAATAACTGCAAAGGAGGTAAACAGCTTACAATTAATATTCACTGATGGTTACTCTATGCCCGTCCTTTACATAAATCACTAATTTAACTCTCTTAGCCTTGTGAAATAAGTGATAACCATCAGCTCCACTTTACAGGCAAGAAATCTGAGGCACAGACAGCTTAGGTTCAGATCAGCAGGACCAAGAGGTTGACAGCCATGCTTCACAAGTACCAGTAACTGACGCTCCTGAATCTACAGTGCTGCTTTAGACTGATCAGTTGATCAATGAGTGGTCACTCACAAGCTTCAGAGCTTCTTGTCAGCCACAACAGCAAGTCCAGGCTGACAGTGAGCACACAATCCTAAGTGGCTGCAGGTAAGGAACATCTGAGAAAAGCACACAGAAAGGCCATAGAGCTCAGGGTCAGCTGTGCATGGAGCTGTTTTGCAGTTGTACTCTGCCTATTAACCGTTCTTTGTTAACAGAAGCCAGACAGGGATACAAAAGTCCCCTGCAGCACAAGACACACAGGTCACAGGCCCCATGGTACTTTAGAAGGGATGAGGATCAGAGCCTACTCAGAACAGAAGGCTCCCAAAGTAAGAAGGCACTGCAGCCAGAATTCTCCAGAGTGTACCGGAAGAGAGCACATCCTTAGATCTATCCAAGTAGGTAATGTAAGTGCATGGTCCAGTTCTCCTTTTGCAGAGCGATTAAAAGATGAATGCTGAAAATCCACTATATTAAATGTCCTAATCTAGGATGTCACAGACTGCCCAGATGTAAGGGTTTTTCGCTTTATTCTAGGAGTAAAAAGAGTCAAGGAGGACACAGCACTACAGGATTAAAGGCTGGGCCCAGCAGAGGTTTCTGACCTTAGTTTTACCTCTGAAAGAAAAGTTCTTGGTTCCCTAATAAGGAGGAGCTGAAACTTCACATTAGAACCCCCTGCTTTGTCTCCTATGATGTCTGAGCCTGACTGCATGTAGTAAGGAGTCACCAAACCACAGTGCATACATTAAGGATGTAGCTTTTCTTGCTTAATTCTTCATGGTACTGTTTAAAGCCTCAAATTTGACAATCTCTCCAGATGTTATGGGCAAAATACCTGTCCTTAGGATTATAGTGCAGTTGTGATTAAGGGCAATACTGTCACTGTCAATATTAAATGATTAAAAATAGTAGCATAACTGGAAGTAATTTACTGCAAGTTACATCTATCAATGATGCTGGTGAACTGTGGTCTTTTTGACTGGGACAACTACTATTTATAACAACTAATGGGAACTGCATATGACACTTGAATTTTTTATGGTGGGGGCATGAGAGGGAGCTGTGTTGAGAGGGGCCCCTTCTCACTGCACTGAAGTCAGTGCCGCAGAACAGCAAGGCATGTGCACTCGCCCTCTGATGCAGACCTCAGCACCACCTCCATCAGCCTCCATTTCTCCTCTGGAAAATGAAAACACAAACTGCCTGACACTAGGGCTGTGTGAAAGTTAGGTAAAATAGTCTGCCAAACAGTTCCTACCCACCTGCACATAAGCACATTCAGTATTTCATCTGTCCTGCCATTGATAGAAGCCCTTGACAGCCTACTTAATGATATACACAGATGCAAACCAATGTTGTTAAACAAGTTAGCATCCTTGAGCTTTGGAAGACGAGAAGATCAAGAAACCAAGCTCTGGCATCTGGTATCTGGCACTTGGGCAATGCTCTTGTCCATCCATGGGTATGCAGTAAACATCCCACTCCCGCTGATGCTCAAATGACCCTGCCGGATTCTGGTGCCTTCTCTCCATCATCCTGACAAATGCCTGGGCTTGGCCTCTAACTGGCCATTCTGGATGAGGTAGAGGAGATTACTATTTATATTAAGCTTGGGCTTAATTCTCATTGATGTTTTGTTTTGCGTTTGTGCCTAAACCCAAAAGCATAAGCAGTGCCCTTGCTGCCCATTCATACACCTTCCATACCTGCTGCCTCAACCCAAAGAAAGTGGCTATTGGTTCCGCAGCCTGGGGCACCACATCCTCCGCATACAGGTGAATGTCATCTTGGACACTCTGTGCAGGCCAGAATCCCACCACACCCCTGGCCTGGAGTTTCTTCTGACTAATCAGTATGTTTAGCATGTTCTGGGCATCATCATACACCTTTCTGGCCTCTTCACCTATTAGGAAAACAATATAAATTCACTTAAAGATGCCAATAATAAGCAGCAAAGAATGCTTCCTTTTAAAACCACGGCCCCTTGTCAGTCATCTTTCCCTCGCCCCTCAGCCCTCTCCACTCCCCTCAAAGACTGCTGCTTTTGCTGTGCACACAGCTTAAGGTATAGCAGGCAGGGTTTGGTGGTTCCTGTGAAGTGTGGCTCCCCCAGTCTGCTTCCCCCAGGTCAAGCCACTTATAGTTTCCATTCAACAAAGGCAGACAGTCAAAGCCGTGGCTCCCCACAGCACTCTGTCAGGCAGAAGGCAAAGAAAAAAGGCCAGATTCCTGGCTCAACGACACATGCAAGGTCACTGACCTCACAGTAACCTTGGGGGGCAGGACAGGGAGAGGAGTGAAGCATGGCCCCAAATCCTCCCAAGTGCCTTCAGCACCATCCCTGGACAGCCTCACCAGCTGCACAGCAGCAGACAGGCTCCAGAATGGCCTCCCTGGGTTTTCAGGCTGCACCACTAAGCCGCCCTGCCCATGCCGAAAGCTGGTTCCCAGCCCCTTGGCAGCTTGCCAGTGATGACGCAGAGGCAGCGCACTGAGAAGACCCCTGCCCGCTACTACCATGCTCCTGGCTACGTGTGTGCTGCCAAGTCTCAGCACCTTAACAGAAATGCCCAGGAGCCTTCTGGCAAACTGGCAAGGGGCTGATCTCTCAGGCTCTTTCTAGCCCTAATTTCAGATTGCTAAGAGTCCACCTTTCATTTCACACTGCTCTGATCTTTCATCTGTGGCCTTGTGAATAGCTTTGCACCAAAATCCCATGTCTCTGGGATCAGTTTGGGGGTAAGGTTAGATGTGAGAACTGGGGGTAACAATTTATCAACTCACCTATTTCTCTAGTTTATCACCCCAGTCTTTTCCCTGAGCCCTCTGAGTCCAATGGACTCCTTGCAGTTTCCAGTGACGCACGTGTTCTGCGCCATCTCATGCTCTGCCCCCTCTGCCTGGAATATTCTTTTCTTTGACACCACCTCATGTCCCCAGGCCCTCAGTCACTACCATTTAAACTTTAAGCACTTCAAATACCACCTCCTCCAGGAAGCCTTCCCTGACACTCCATCTTTATCTGAGCTCTAGTGCTTCCTCTTCTGTCTGCAGGAGCCTGGCATGCACCCAGTATTGTGGGCTGTGCTAGGAACTAGACAGCAGGGATTAAACTATCTTCTTTTGTTTATCCCTAGTGCCCTGGACAGAGTACAGCAATGTAACCGAGGTCAATACATATTCATTGAAAGAATGAATAAACAAAATCCCAAATTTAGTAGACCTAAGAACTCACTATATAGTGTAAAAGTTGAGCAGATAAAACAGATGGAAGCAGCTGCATCCTGAAAAGATCCAAACAGCCTGCTCATCACCTAGTCCTGCCATCAGAGTCACACCACCACATCTCGAATATCACACAGGAAAGAGGGACTTTTTGAACGAACCTACTGTTTTGTCGTTAAATATCTTGGGAAAGCCTCGATTCGGGTACTTGCCCCGGAGCTGCCAGACGTCAAAGAAAGGCTTCCAGTCAATGTAGGGCACCAGCTTCTGCAGGTCGTAGTCTTCAAAGACCCGGGTCCCGATAAATGTGGGCTTCACTACAGGAAAGAAGAAGAGCGGTCAAAGCAGAGGCCAGCTGGGGATGAGCCCTTCTCGTGAAGTCATGGCCTGAGAGCTCCTCACTGTCCTGCAACCTCCTACCTTTGGCCTCCCTCCTGTCACCTGTAGGAGTTGTCTTACAAAGAGAGGAACCTTAAGTTACTGTGAAGGAGTGATTCTGCACTGAATCGTAAATAACACTACTATTCCCATACAGCTGTCTGATTACACCTTGGAAACCCTTACCTCAACCTTTCCTTCCCTATCACTGGCCAAAACCAAAACAAAACAAAACAAAAAAACCAACTTGGGTTAACCTTTACTTATACAAATAAAGGCAATATAAAATAAAGGTCCCTGTAGAAAGACATTTGAGGATTCAGGGATTTATTCCATAAAGTTTACAGACATGGAACCCTAATGTGTGTTGCTCACTAACACATATGCCCAAAGTTTAAGGACAGGCATGGAAACAAAGCCCCAAATTCAGCACTGTGATTATTTCAGCAAGGGAGGAAGACACACACAGGGGACTGCCACCATGTATGCATTGCTGTGATTTTTTTTAAAAAACAGGTGGTAGCCTGTTTTTCGTAGCCAAATGTTCATTAGGTTCTTTACACCTCACAAGTTTGAACAGACCGTAATTTAAATAATACGGAAGACCTCACACAGACTGGCACTGCCAGGCTTTCTGGGATAATGAGAACAGTAACACAGTACTACCCTAGCACAAGGGATGATGGAGCAAAGCCCCAGGGGATGACCCTCTCCCCTCCCTGTGACTAGGGAATCAGAGGACTTCCTGCTTTAGCAAACACAGGTGCTCTGGGAGAACACAGAAGTCTCAGGACACTTGCTCTCCTGTGACAGGAAAAGTATAAGCTGAGTGCACAGGAGGAGAGCCGCAGGAGCTGGTCCCACCTGAGCCCAGGATCTCTGTCTTCTCACACTGTGCACTGGGACTCTTCCCCATCTGTTCCTTGTCATTTTCCTACTTTGCAGGACACTTTCTTCGTTGTAAACACTCTATTAAATCAGTTTGTTTGGTAAAAAAGCCTGTACAGTTTTCTCAGGAGAGAAACTGAAAAGAAACTACCAACAGGCTCCCGAGTAAAGTGTTCCCTTGCCAGGGCGGCGGGGTGATGGAGGACAGTGCTACTCTTGACCCAGCTTGGCAGCCAGGGTCCAAGAGCTGCTTTGGGTTCTACCATCTGCAGCCTTCAGAGAATATCCTCCTTTCTCCCTCTACCCATTTCCTATTTCCCCCACACTAGGCTGTCCTCAAGACACATACCCCTTAGACAGCAGGTCAGAACTGCAGCTGCACGCTGAAGTTAAAATGACTACCTCGAAAGCACTTCCACTGGGCACTGTGCGCCTTTACAGGACTTTCCAGCAACATATGCTTTGGTTGCTTAATTTGGTTAAAAACAGGCTTGCCTTAGTGCTATTAATTCAGGTGCATGGTGAAAGATGAGGAGCAAGCTAGACATGGCGGAATAAGCCTATAACCCCAGCAACCCAGGAGGCTGAAGCAGGAGGATCATGAGTTCAAAATCACCTGGGCAACATAAGACTGTGTTGCAAAGCAAACAAAAACAAAACAGATGGAAAAGTAAGTAATCATAACATGGACCATATAGTGATTTATGTTTAAGGATTTTCACATAATACTCTCTTTTACTTTTCCAACAAATTCATTAAATAACCCCTTTTCACCCATTAGAAACGTCAGTGTGGATGTAAGGCACTCAAGGTCGCCTCATAGGCCAGAGCAAGGAGCCAAGGTAGGATGGCCTCCCAGGGTCCTCAATCTGGTACTCTCTCCACTAACCCACACTGAATGCAGTAGGAGTGAAATTAGACTAGGCGCACCCACATTTCCAGTCTAATCCCCTCAACTCTACCAAGCATGTGTGGGACACACATATCGTGAGCAGTGAAAGCTGATTTGAGACATTACCTTGGAAATACAGATTCGATTAATATAACCCCTGTTCACCCTGTCTGTTTTGCATTTGTATCTCATGCTCTCTAAGCCTGTCAAAACATCTTACACATTTTATTCCCTCATGAACACCTATGCTAGGCAAAGGTGGCTAGAAATACAAAAGGGAAGAAACCAAAGGAGATGAAAAAGAAGTGAAGGATCCAAGAATAGAGAGAATAATAAGGTGAATAAGAGTAGGGGGTTTAGCTTTGCTGCAGTACTTTCAAGCAGTGAATGCAAAGGGGTTTTTTTGTTTGTCTGTTTTTTAGTTTTTTGAGACAGGGGTTCACTGAGTAATACAGGCTGATCTTGAACTAACTATGTAGTGCAGGCTGCCCTCAAATTCACGGCTATCCTCCTGCCTTGGTCTCCCCAGTGCTGAGATTATGGGTATGCACTGCTATGTCCAGCTTGCAAAGGTATTTTCTACGCCATACATTCCACTGAGACCTGGGGCAAGTTGAAGAAGGCCCACTCAAGTGCAGTGCAGATGAAGTACAGGTTATCAGACAGATCCAAGGTAGAATCCCAGCAGCCTCTCAAGTTATTAATTAAGACTCAGTTTCCATAACTTAAAATGGAGGAAAATACCCACATTCATTACATAGCTCTCTGAAGGACTCAGTGAGCTATGGTATGACCATCCCAGGGCAGCACCTGGCACAGGTTTTCCTTAAATGGTTCCTGGTTACTTGCTTGTCAGTTATCAGGGTCACTTATTATTATACAGGGTTCAAAGCTCCTAGCTGCCAATTTCATTATACAGCAATGTAACTGCAAACATCTCCTCAGCACCCTGGAAGAGATCACACCCAATCTGTCTCCAGACAAGAGCCATACAGACCTGGGGGAGGTTCAGACAGCCAATCAATGTGGAAACCATTCTTTCTGGCTTGACTTAAGGTTACGTATTTTCTCTCCTGTTGAAGAAAAAAAGCTATTTATTCAGAAATGCTTACTATTTCTTTCTCTATGAACAGAGCCAGTATAAAATCTTTGTTAAAAACAAAATTTTTCATACGCCGGGGGCACGCTCTGGCTGGCCCCTCGATCAAGAGTCTCTGAACTCCTCATAGCCTGACACAAGGTTCCAGTGGTGCCACACTCTGGGGGCACACTCCACCTAGCCACCTGGATCCTGGAGATTCTGAACTCCACCCAGCCAGGTGTGAGGCCTCACTAGCTGCACAGAGGATCTGAGCTCTACCCAGCCCAGCATCCCAGTGAAATCCATCAGGGGAACACCCGGTCAGCCTCACAGGACACAGAAGTACCAAGCCTAGCCCAGCCCAGAGCCCCACCAGAGCCACTAATCAGGGAGCGACCACCATAGCCGAAGGGTCTTGGAGAATTTGAACTCTGCCCATCACAGCACAAGGCCCCAGCTCCATAGTTCAGGGGTGCAGCCCACATGGCAGGTCCTGGAAATTCCAAACTCCACCCAGCCAGGAGCAAGGCCCCAGCATCATACATCAGGGGCACGCTGTGGCTAGCCCTGCGCTCCAGAGGCCCTGAACTCCTCGCAGCCTGACACAAGGTCCCAATGGTGCCACACTCTGGGGGCGCACTCCACCTAGCTATCTGGGTTCTGAATTCCACCCAGCCAGGCTCAAGGCCCCAGCGCCACACCCCAGCGGTGCACCTCTGCTAGCCACCTTGGTTGTGGAGATTCTGAACTCCACCCAACCTGGTTCTACACCCCGGTGACATGCTCCGGGGAGGTGCCCCTCCTACCTGCAGGAAGGATACAAGCTCTGCCCAGCCCAGTGTCCCAGAGCAACCCAACAAAGTAAATTAGGAGAACACATGGCCAGCCTCACAAACCACAGAGCACAAGGCTCTGACGCCATAGTTTGAGGGTACATCCCAGCTAGCCACAGGGATATTGGAGGATTGAAGCTCTACCCAGCACAGTGTCCCAGTGCAATTCATCAGGAGGCTGCCTGGCCAGCCACACAGGTCCCAGAGGAAAATGACAAAATGAAAGACCAAGATGCAGTCTCAGTCCTCCAGCCCACTGAGAACAAACCCAAGAGACACTGAAATGGAAGACACTGGGAGTCACACAACTGAACTTTCTGAAATGATAGCAACTGAAGTAAAGAAACAACTCCATGAAACTATAGAGGAAATCAGATCAGAAATAATCTCTCAGGTAAAAAAATGAAATGACAAACATGAAAGAAATGCTGTATGAATCTAAAGAAGATCAAGATAAAAAATAGAAGAACATAAGAAAATGATGGAAACTTTCAATGAACAATAAAAGACAGAATTAAATGCAAGAAACAGATTCAAAGGGATATTCATGAAATTAAAAATTCCATTGAAAGTTGGCAGAGCCATTTGAACGAAGATGAAGATACTCTCAGACCTTGAAGATAGCATGGAAGCTTACGATCACGAAAGAAAAGATCTCTTAAAAATAACAAGGAACCAGGAAACAACAATGCAACAGCTGCAAGATGATGCAAAGAGAAACAATATAAGATGGATAGGTGTCAGTGAAGAAGCAGGGGTCAATACAAATGAAGACTGCGAAGACTACTTACAGAAATAATGGCAGAAATAATGGCAGAAAATTTTCCAGACATGGGAAGAGAATCTCATATGCAGATAAGTGAGGCATACAGAACCCCAATTAACCATAACCAAAATAAATCTTCACTCAGACATATAATAATTAAGGTATCAGAAATACAGCACAAGAACAAAATACTAAAAGCTGTCAGAGAAAAGAAACAGATCTCCTATAAAGGAAACCCTTCAGAATCATGGCAGACTTCTCAACACAAACCTTTAAGTCAAGAAGAGCTTGGAGTGAAGTATTTCAAATCCTGAAAGAAACCAACTTTCAACCCAGATTGATGTATCCTGCAAAACTATCTTTAAAAATTGATGGAGAAATAAGATACTTCCATGACAAAGAACAACTGAAGAAATATATGGCCACCAAACCAACATTACAAAGAGTATTTAAAGACACTCTAGAAAGAGACAAAGATAGCTACAATCTTAAGAACAACAACAAAAGGAAATCACTAAGCAGGGCAAATAATTAAACAGAAGATGTAGAAAACCAACAACAGAAAGATATCATGACAGGGATGAGCCAGTACATATCAGCTATATCAATCAATGTAAACAATCTCAACTCACCAATAAAAAGAAACAGGCTGGCAGAGTGGGTTAAGAAACAAAATCCAACAATACGCTGTATACAAGAAACACATTTCACTCAAAAGATCAAGAAATCAACTAATAACAAATGCTGGAGGGGCTATGGGGAAAAAGGAACTCTTCTCCACTGTTGGTGGGAGTGTAGACTGGTGCAACCACTGTGGAAATCAGTGTAGAGATTCCTCAAAAAGGCAGGGTTAGATATTCCATTCGACCCAGCTATCCCACTTCTGGGCATTTTCCCAGAAGAACTGAAAACATCATACCACAGTGATATATGTGCACCTATGTATAAAGCAACACAATTTATAATAGCCAAATCTTGGAAACAACCCAAGTGCCCATCAATCAAGACATGGATAAAAAAGATGTGGTATTTTTATACAATGGAGTACTACCCAGCTATCAAGAAAGATTGCACTGCGACTTTTATAAGTAAATGGACACGACTTGAGACCATACTCATAAGTGAAATAAACCAAACTCACATGTGTAAATACCATATTGTCTCCCTAGTGTAAGAAACTGAAAAAGTATATATGATCCAAAATCTATAATAAATACTGTGTAAGGGGGTAAGAAACTGCTCAAAGAGGAAAGTAACTGGTACAGGGTAAAGCAGGAAAGAAGGAAAGGAAAAGGAAAAAGACATAAATTTGTATGTATGTATACATAAGATAGCTAAAATGACTATACTACTAAATGTATTACTTATTGGAAAAGAACAGTTAATACTCATATGATTAGATCAATTTTACATGTCTATATCTGTTAATCTAAACAACTCTTTTGAAGGTAACAACATACAATATTACAACGATTGTCAAATTCCTATTATCTTGTTTTGTAAACCTATACCGTTACTGTATTGGATTTATTGTTGTTGTCCCTTTTGCTTTTTGTTTTTCTTGTGTCATTTTTCTCTTAAACAAAAAACTCTTTAAACAAAATCTTTATCCTAAAGAGCAGTTCCTTTCTAACCCATATGCTTTCCATTGGCACCAAGACCAGAGATAGCGAAGACTGATGGGCACCCACTAGCTATGGATGTCATTGAAAGGTCAACTCAGTAGGCCTAACAGTGAGTGAGCATGCTAGAGCTTTCAGAGCATCTGAGGTCTGGAGCTGCTGTCCTTCCATCAACCAACCTGAGGACCCAAAGGCGAAACTCAGGACCTGACAGCTGTGAGCAAACCTAAGGAGATAGAGAAAAGCCACATGCAACATCTGGGGCTCTTCAGTACCTAACAAACCAATGTTGTCTTTTCTTTGTACTGTGCATTCTCTGATTTCACATCCCTAGTAGCTCCCCAAACCCCTCTACAAGAGCCCAGGAGGGAGATAACCAGGAGGAAATCTCCCCATGACTTCAAAGGACCATGGAGTTGTAAAACCTACAGATAGGCCCTGACATAGGTGTGCTGCACAGCCAGGGCTGCGCCATCAGTTTTCCTCCACTACATCCTCAAGAACAGGGATGTGAGTTGTCTTCAGGCACTTCACTAATTCCCCGCTGGGAGTGAGCTCATGTTTTATTTATCCTCATAACCCTGGTATCTAGCGCAGCCATCTAACACCTATTGGGGACACAGTACATGTTTGGCTGAATACATAAAATTCATTCTAGCCAAAGTTTTTGGGAACTTAAACACTGAAGAAATCTGATTTGTACTAGAAAATAAGATTCCTCTGAAAGGACCCCAGGCCTTTACCTGCCTTAAAATGGTAAATAAAGTCACATTAAAAACTGTAGGATCGGGGGCTGGGAGTTTGGCTCAGTGGCTTAAGCGCCTGCCCTGGCAGGCATGAGGTTGTGAGTTCAATCCCCAGTACCGCAAAAAAAAAAAAAAAAAAAAAAAAAAGTAAATAGCCGGGCGTGGTAGCGCAGGCCTTTAATCCCAGCACTCAGGAGGCTGAGGTAGGAGGAGCGTTGTGAGTTCAAGGCCGGCTTGGGCTACAACACGAGCGCAAGGCTGGTCTGAGCTACACAGTGCAACCCTGCCTAAAAAAAAAAAAAAAAAAAACTGTAGGATCACTTTATTGCCCAAATGAACAAAGATCTATTTCTGTCACTTACCTTGAGAGACTCATAATGGTCCTGTCTAATATCTTCATATTCTTCCATGATTTCCTCAAAGAATTCATCCTTTAAATTTTCATCCAACAGTTGAGAACACTGAAATGCAAAATAAAGTTCAATAACCACAAGGGAGCAAAAGATTGAATCCATGCAATAACGGGCTGCTTTGCAACACCTCCCGCAGGAAGCCTTCTCTAACAGTATCTGTTCTTGCTTCACTGCTACCTCTTGCTTTGTGTGCAGTACAGGCTAAACTTGGTGGACCTCGATGTCATACCTTCCATCTGCCAAAGAAAGATCTGGTCCAGAACTAGTTCCTAGAATATACCCCATGGGATATTCCGTCTGAGAAGAATCAATGTATCTTAAGGGTCTTGGGCTACCCAGAGAATTTATACTAACACGTGATATGCTGGGGGCTTTGGTTCAGGATGCATCTGCTTGACCTTGGGAGGACTGAAGACTGAGCAACCAAAGCAAGACATGGGCATTCCAGGCTTTAAGTCATAGGCCAACTCCCAGTAAAAACCCAGGAAACCAAGGATCAAGTGAGCTTCCTGACTGGCAATGCTCCTGTTTACTGGCATACACCACTGTGGAAGAATTAATTACTGTTATATGACTCCAGCAGGAGAAGCACTAGAAACACTTATCACTCCCGATTCCACACTATGTGTCTTTTGCTGACGCTAATTTTAAGCTGCGGCTTTTCATAATAATTAACTGTGATTCTTAAGTATAAAATATTTCTGTGAGTCCTTCTAGCAAATCATTGAACCCGACAGTGGTCTTGGGGAAGCCAAGATACTGGATTAATATCCTCTTCAATATTTCAAAGATGCTCTGTTCACCTCTTATCACTGACATACTTCAGGCTTTTAGTACCTGATTACTTTAGTACCTGTCTAGTAATCATGTTTATTGTCCTTACTAGAGGACAAGTCCTTGAGAGCTGTGATTCTATCAGCCACCTTTGTACCCTTGGTACCTAGCTCTGTGCCTGGCATGTACGAGCTGCAGCCTCACTAAATGTTTAATAAAAGAATGAGGCTACTTGGCATGGTCAGCTATGAGCTTTTACCAAATATGAAAGGAAATAATCTAAGAAAATAAGAAGATACTCATTAAATTGTAAAACTGACATCAGATAATATGATTTGTGATTATGATTATCAAGCTGGTAAAAGAGTAGCCATAATCAAAGCTCAAAATAAAGTTATAAAAAAAGAAGAAATGGCTGCTACTGGTCACATCAGTTGAAATACACAGTACTGCCTTATCCCTCATTCTCCAGGATTTTCTAACACACAAAAAGGCAAGAAAGGTCAGTACCTTCACCTGAAATTGGGCAACTTAGACTGGATGATGGTTAAAGTGCCTCCTAGCTTTAAAAATCTGTAATTCTGTGAGAGTTTTCTAAGCATCCATATTAACAATCACCTATGAGTTAGCATAGAACAAAATCGCGTTAAGGAATATAAACAGAAAAGGCCACTGTGACATGCCTAAAACTAGGATCCCAAACAGTGTATTTCCCTGCCTCACACTAAATTCATCTCCATAAAGGCCTCATGTAGGAAACCCAGAAAAGCTACATGAAAACAAGAGGGGGACACAGACTGTTGAGCTTCTCAAAGTATGTGAAATCAATGTTTACAAAGTGTTACATTCTGATAGATCATAGACTCTAAGAAAGCAAAACCTGGTTTTCCCTAACATCCACAAAATATACCAGGTCCTGGCATGTGGGAACGATCAGGCAGTAAGAATATACTACAGTCTGCTGGCACCTTCTACGTCCCAGGGAGACTCCTGCTCCTAGAGTCCCTTCCTACTCAGTCTTTCTGGTTTGAACTTAAACAAGTTCACTGTCAGGTGTGGAAATGCATACCTCGTAATCCCAGCTACTCAGGAGGCTGATGCTGGAGGATTACAAGTTCAAGGACCACATGGGCAACTTTGTGAGACTGTCTCAGAATAATAATTTTAAAAAAAAAAAGGGCTGGGAATGTAGCTCAGGACTTGCGTGCTTGCCTAATGAGTCCCTGCAAACTTCTCAGTACAGAGGAAAGGAGGAAGAGAGGAGGGAAGAGAGGGAGTAATTTTGGGGCAATATATGGCTAATCTATGGAATCGTTTTACCAAAATATCAAGTGTTTGCCATCAGGTGTTTTCATACCAACCACCAAGACATTGTTAGTTTTTATACTCCTTCCTTTATAATTTTTTCATGACAATAGCTGCATGATGAAAGGGAGTAAGTTGACATTTTTTTATAATCTAAAAAGAACTAAATATTGACACCTTGTATTTTATTTAAAAAGAGAGGAAAGAAAACAATGGGAATCCCCAGACCTATTCTCCAGCCACTAAGTATCTGCTGTACCTCTTTAAACTCTTTCAAATACACCAGACAGTTGCTAATGCATGGTCCTGCCCCATGTTCATTACAGTTAGAGCAAAAGACCCTCAGACAATGATCCTGGAAAGTGCCACTAGCAGGTACCCAAATTATTTATCACTAGATTTATGTCTGAGTCACTTCAAAAAGTGGCCATTTCTTTGTATACAAGACAAGCTAAGCACAGCACTACCCAGCAGGACCAAACTTTGTCCCCTGCCTGGCTCCCAGCAAGCTTGGGCCACTGAGCTCTTCAGGACAGGTAGGCAGCATCTCTTCCAAACATGGAACTGAGCGCTGACCTCCTCCTTGATCTGTTTAGGTAGCAATACACTGGGAAATACCCAACCAGGTTTGGCTCCAAACAGAGAGTTCAGGGACATTCATAGCATGTGAAAACAGCAACAAACCTTAAAAGGGGGCCCACGGGTCACTCAACCAGGGACTTGATATAAGATCCCACGAAAAATAATCCAAAAACAAGATATAAACATTATTTTAGAATTGTAGAAATGTAGCTTATTTGCACATTAACCTACTTCAACTGAAAATTTTTAAATGGCAACTTTATGACTGCAGCCTGATTTAATTTTATCTTTTTAAAAATTTGCTAAATATTAATGGAAACAAGTTTAATTTAGCACAGAGTAAAACACCTTGTGTTCAAATCTCAAGCTTGCCACTTGATAGATATGTGGCCTCAGGAGTTAACAGCCTCTTTGTTCTTCTTATGTCCTCATCTCTAAAATGAGGATAAAGAGGTACCTACCTTCTGCAGTCATTCTAAGGGTTAACATGTTCCCTCTGGCTTGAACCACCGGGGTACACACATAACTGTCCCATCAGGTGGCTTTGTACCACTTGTGCTACAAACAGACCTAATCACTTTTCGTGGCCTTTTTACTAATAAAATTAATAAAAAGTCACTCAATGGGACAATCGTGCATATACCACCGGTAATTCAAGCCATCTAGCAGTGAGACATATGAATTATGGCTCCATCATGAACGTGTTAAATAAAACAATCCATGTGAAGCACTTAGTTCAACAACTGGCACATTGTAAATGTTCAGTGATAGTGATTACTGTGTAAATTCCATGTAAATAAATTCACAGATCTGAAAGAATTTCTTTGGAAGACGGCTCAGGAAATATGACTTTAGAGCAGGTTTCACTCAAATCTCCCAGATTACCAAGTTCCCTGAGTAGATTTCCTGTCCTCTAAAATGTGAAGGTTGAAGTACACTGGTGGTTCTCAGACTGCACTCTTCTGATTAGAACAAGTGGGATAACGGTGAGAAGGGCCAGCTCAGCTTTTCTCAGCCACCCCCACTTTCCAGGTGAAATGTCACTTAAAGACAAGAGTTCTGCATCTCAGAACTAGAAGCCACAGGGCCACGTGATCTCTCAAGATGTTGCCAGATAATAAGATAAGAAATTAGGCTTCACTGAAAGAGAAAGCAGGGCCTGAGGTAAGTTGTTTATTATATTCACTAGGAACAGAATCTATCTTTTTGGGTTTTAAATACCTAGTGACTGTTTTTCTGTTTTGGGGTTCTTTTATTTAGGTCACTTTTTAAATCCCACATTCTGCTTAACTCCAGCAGTGGTCAAGGAAGCATCTATTCACATTTGTAAACTGGATGAATCTGTATGTTGGGAAGGTTCACCCTGAGATTACCTTGATGCCACTCCTCTCTGCCTCTTGTTCTCTAAATGTCTTTGAAAGCACAGGATATGCTCACAGGATCTCCTTCCAACAGGACAGATGCTGTGGTGGCACACCAGAAGCCCTAGGTTGCTTTTTTGGGTCTCTTTTGAATAAA
>RJWM01022944.1:0-32899 GCA_004363535.1 Dasyprocta punctata | reverse complement strand
CTCCTCCCCTCCCTTACCCTCCCTTACCCTCCTCTCCTGTCCTCTCCTCTCCTCTCCTCTCCTTTCTTCTCTTCCTTTCCCTTTCATCTGTCATTTGTTTTTCTTGTTCCCTGCCTCCCTCTCCTGTTTTCTATGGTAATATATTTATACAGGTCGGTGCTCTTTCTTTTTAATTATAGGTCCTCTTTAAATGAAATAATTGCCAGGCATAGTGGCACCACCCATAATCCCAGTACAAGATTATAGGTGTGTGTCACCATGCCTGAGAAGAAAAAATAGTTTAGATCCCATCTTCTCTTCTACTTTTTTTTTTTTTTTTTTTTTTTTTTTTTCAGCCCCAGGGATTGAACTCACAGCCTCGCTCCCGCCAGACAGGCGCTTAAGCTGCTGAGCCAAACTCCCGGCCCTGGTTTTTTGAGGCAGGGTAGCACTATGTAGCTCAGGCCGGCCTTGCGCTCACGTTGTGGCCCAAGCCGGCCTCAAACTCACAACGCTCCGCCTACCTCAGCCTCCCGAGTGTTGGGATTAAAGGCGTGCGCCACCACGCCCGGCTTCTCTTCTACTTTTAAAAGGACCCCAGTGTCATTTCTATCTCCAAGGTCCTTTGAATATTTGACACCACATTTAGCTGAGGGCTTCTATTTTTCTGAGTTTTCCTGATTTCCTGATTTAACAAAACTTACAGTGTCGTGCCATATACTCACCGTTGAGGTTCAGGTTCTAAGCCTCAGAGTGAATCCCAGGCTAAGATACTGAATGTCCCTACCCATAGCCCAGAAGCTTCCTGCTTGCTTTAAGGTGGCCCTGTGACTCTGGCAGTCACTTAGTTACCTTGAGCTTGAGTTGAGTTTGTCTTTCACCTTGTGGTGGTTGTGAGAATTAACTGAGATAATGCCCAGGAGTGCTCAATAAATGTGAGACTTCCTGATCCGAATTCCTTTCCATTCCCCTCTCCTCCCTCTGGAATCTTTCACTGTGATGTAAGTAGATTCTGGGAATGAGATTTTTCAGAATCTGGCTTCTAGCAGCTGTTGGTAGGGTGTGAGGAGTGGAGAGGACCTCTTGCCTTGCCACTGAGGGAAGCTGTTTGCTTCTATATAACTGCGTCTTTGAGGCAAGATTTGTCATCCTCCTCTTGAGACAAAAAAGGGCTATTTGCCATTTGCTGATTCAGGAGCCATGAGGAGACATATGGTGTCTCATTCCTGGCTGCTCTTGAAAAAGGAACTGGTGAGGAGGGACAAAGGCTCTGGGAGGGTATCTCTGAGTGGATGATTGAACAGACAGGCATTTTGAGGAAAGAAGCAGCAGGTATAGGAAGGGCCATGGATAAATGGTAAATAACCTGTACCATTTGGAGCCAGTGTGGCACAAAGGAAGGAGCTCCCGATGAGTCTCAGAAGGACTGAATTCTGATCCCTGCACTATAGCCTACTACCCGCTGTATACTATGCAAGCCCCAGAGCACACGCTGCACCCTAGAGTCTTGCTCTATACCCACTCTTCCTGCTACTGAAAACCAGAGAGAACAAGGTAGGCTCGTGGGTAAGCTGTGCGCTCTGGAGTCGTGTTGCCTGGGTTTAAATCCCCATCACTTATTAGCCATGTGACCTTAGGCAAGTTATTTGTTTGCTCTTTGTTTTTTCCTCTCTAAAGGACAATGATAATAATTTTTACTATTGAAGATTAAATGAACTAATACGTATTAGAATAATACCTGATAATAGTTGTAGTAGGTGTCAATCTTATTAATAGAATACCCTCCCCTTATTTCCTTTATTTTCTTTGTTTTATTTTTTTGACACAACGTCTTGCTGCGTAGTCCAGGCTGGCTTTGAACTCATAGCAATCCTCCTGCCTCAGCCTCCTGGGTGCTGGGATTACAGGTGTATGCCACCACACCCAGCCCCATATTTCTTTTGGACATGTTTTTTTGTTTTGTTTTTGAGGCAGGGTCTTACAATGCAGTTCAGGCCAGCATTGAACTTGCTAGGTAGTCAAGGCTGGCCTCGAACTTATGCCTCCTGAGTAACTGGAATTACAGGCATGTGACAGTATGCCCAGCTATAGTTGTCAATTTCTGAGGCATAATTGTTCCCACTGTGGCCAGTTTGAAGCTATGACCATAATTTCAACTTTCAGACTTCTGGAACACGTAGCCCTTGTTCCAGCACACCACTGCATTTCATCCTGTCAAACTTCACCTTGTTGAGTGCCAGCCAGCTTGCTGTTGCCTGTTGAGAACAGATGGTTTCCACTGATGATGTTTGCTTTGTTTCTGTAGGGGCTGTACCAGCTCACCATGGATATCATAATGATGGTTCGGGTGTGTAAAATGTTCCGCCAAGGCCTCAGGGGATTCCGGGAATATCAGATCGTTGAACCTGTTTACAGAAGAACCCCTATCTTCTCCTTCTGGGATGTAAGCAGTTGGGCTTAGTAAGATTATTAGGATTTAAGGGGGTCCAGTAAAAAGTACCCTGCTTCCCAGCCCATGTTTAGAACCAACTGAGAGAGAAGACACAAGATAAAACAGATGGGAGATCCAACTGTCCCTTTGTTAGTGACAGACATATATTGGAGAGGGTATGGCTTATATCATCTAATACTGAATCCCAGGATCAGCCAGTCTTTCATGCCAAGTGGCAAGCCAAGCTGTAGGAGGCAGGACTTTAGCGTAGTAGTCTAGTAGCAGGGCCTGCTGTCCTGAGCTCAGGGAGAACAGAATCCAGGCTCAGGAAGTAGGAAAAGGGATGATCATGCTCAGTTTCTCCTTCCGAACTCACCAAAGAGTTTGTCCTTTCTCTGCATGAAATGAGAAGGTTGTCCTCTGCTTCTCTGTGTAGAAGGAAACCAGGGAGTGAGAAAGACACTGTCTTGTTCATACTGAACTCGCACACAAGAACCTGAAGGGATCTGGGAGTCACAACAGAGCTGAGGTTGTCTTGTCTTTTCTTTTCTCTCTCTCTCTCTTTCTTTCAATTAGTACATGTTTATAATACCTGAATTTTACATTCATTTTAGGGAGTAGGTACATGTACATGACACATCTTTATTCTCTTTTATTCCCTTTCCCCTCCCCCACCTACCTCTAGATCCCTTTCCCTATTTTTATCATTATTATTTTTTTTTACTTCATTTTATGACATATAATGTTTACATTCATTGCATTTGGTACATGTTCATGACACATTTTAAATCTTTTTATTTTCCCTTCCCCTCTCCTCCTCCCCTTGTCTTTGGGCTCTTGAAACCCATCCCATTTGTGAAAGATCTGTCTTCCTGTTACCGTCTATCAGTTATTTTGCTTTCTATTTACACTTTGCCTTACTCAGATGAGAGCTATATGGTATTTAAGCTTATGTGTCTGATTTATTTCATTTAGCATTATATTTTCCAGTTGTATCCATTTTCCTACAAGTGTCTCAGATTTATCCTTCTTTATTTGCTAAGTAATATTCCATTATGTATAGGTACCACATTTTCTTTAGCCATTCGTCTGTTGATGGATGTGCAGGCTGCTTCCAAGATTTAGCTATTATGAATTGTGCTGCTATACACATTAATAATTGTGTGCCACTCTAATATGATGTCTTTAGCTCTTTTGGGAAGATGTCTAGAAGGGGAAACCTGGGTCAAATGGAATTTCTATATTTTAGCTCTTCGAGAAATCTCCACACTGATTTCCTTAATGGTTGTACTAGTTTACATCACACTAACAATATAGAAGGGTTTTATTCACTGCAGCCATACCAGCATTTATTATTTTCTCTTGCTGATTGCCATTCTTTCTGGTATAAGGTGAAGTCTTGCTAGGCATGGCAGTGCATGCCGGTAATCCCAGCACTTGGGAGGCAAACATAGGAGGATCTCCATGAGTTTGAGTCCAGCGTGGCCTATATAAGCAAGTTCAAGGCCAGCCTGCACTACATAGTGAGACTCTGTCTCAAAAAAACAAAAAACAAACAAAAATGCAAACAGTGTTATTTTGATTTGCATTACTCTGATGACCGGAGACATTGAACACTTTTTCATATGTTTAGTGACCATTTGTACTTCTTCTGAGAAGTGTGTATTCATGTTAATTGTCCTTTTTTATTGGGCCTTTTATTTTGGGGAGGTCTAATTTTTTTTTTTAGTTCTTTATATATTTTACATATTGGTCCTCTGAGGAATAGCTGGCAAATTTTTTTCTTACTTTGTAGACTGTCTCTTCATTGTGTTGTTTCCTTTGCTGTGCAGCTAGTTATTTATTTATTTATCTATCTATCTATCTTTTTGAGACAGAATCTCACTTTGCCGTTCAGGTTGGCCTTGGGGCTCACTTTGTAGCCCAGGCTGTTCTTGAACTTGCAATGATTTTCCTGCCTCAGCCTCCCGAGTGCTGGGATTACAGGAGTGTGCCACCATGCCCAACTGTGCAGCTTTTTAATTTGGTGTAATCACAAGTTGATTCTTGAAATTTTGTTCAGAAAGTTTTTGCTTGCCCCAGTGACTTCAAAAAGAGTTTTGACCATTTTATTGAGACAGGGTTATGTTTCTGTTTTTAATATTTAGATATTTGGCCATTTTTATCTTAGTTTAATACATGGCAAGAGATACGGGTCCAGCTTCAATTTTGTGCATGTGGATAGCTAATTTTCCCAGCACCATTTGCTATCTTTCTTCCAGTTTAATTTTTTGGCTCCTTTGTGAAAGATCAAATAGCTGAATGTGTCTGGGGTTGTTTCTACATCCTGTATCTGTTACACTGAACCATCTACATGTCTGTTTTTTGCCAATATTATTTTTATCACTGTAGCCTTGTTGTATAACTCGAAGTCAGATTTTGTGATGCTTCCTGCTTTGCTTCTGTTGCCTAGGGTTGCTTTTGCTATTCTGGGTCTCTTTTGGTTCTAAGAGCTGAGGTGTTTCGAATGCCTCAAACTATATGCCATCTCTGCTTTCTTTCCTATTCCCTCCACTTAAATGATGGGAGCATTTTTATGGGCTTGTTCACTGTGATACCCTTCTTTATAGATTTTTCTAGATGGTCCCAACATAAAATACTTTATTTTAGTAGTAGATCGTCTGCCTTTTTTGGCTTAGAAATGATGAAAAGTTTGTCACCATTCTGTTAACTAGTCCTGACCCCCCAAAATATCTTTCATGTGTTACCTAGGACATTAATATTTCCCCAGATCATACCTGGACAAGCCATGCCCATTTTCCTCTTGTGCCAAGAGTGACTAGACCAGGCCCTAGCTCCCTGAATATAAGAATTTATTCCAAGGAGTTTTCAGAAATGGTTTCTGAAGGATTGTGGCTGAAGAGAAAAGTAGGAGACAACTTTTCATTGGTTTCTGAGTTAAGATATAGGAGGGAGTAAGGCCTTTGGGCCAGCTGGAGGACATACCTCTTTGAAATTCAGATTTATTTACATATTTTAAGACACCATGCTGTCCAAACCAGACAAGTATGAAGCCCCTGTGGTTGAGCCATGAGATGGGGAAAGATGGAGTAGAAGAATTGTAACACAAGGGACTCAGGTTTGCTCTCAGGAAAGACATTCTGGTTCCCAGGGTGGAATGAAATGGTGAAGCAGTAGTTTCTGGAGGTCAGGAGGATGTGGCTGCTGGAAGACTTGGACTGATAGAAGGGGCAGTTGGAAGCAGAAGACCCAGAATCAGGCGTGGTCGGAGATGTTGAGGCTAAACTCAATAACTTTGCCTAGTCACAGTGGCCTTAAGTAGAGCAGGACACCCTCGAGAGCTCGTGTGGCTATCATGTGGGGATCTGAGGGCTTGGAATACAGAATTGACTGAAGAGAGCCAGGGGAGACTGAGTCTGGTTATTTCTGAGCACCACTTTTTCCTTCAGGAGCCTCCCTGACAAGAACCACATGGATACTCGAGTGATAAAGGGGTGAGGGGAGAAGACAGATCCACATGGACATTAGGGAACAATGTGAGGCATGCCCAAAAAAGAAAATGGGTCTCTGATTGTCTCATTCCTTCCCCCAATCTCTTGTTTGTTTGTTTGTTTATTGTCTTGTTGAGACAGGGTTTCTTATGCAGTTCAGGCTGGCTTTGAACTCTGTAAGCCCAGGCTGGCCTTGAACTCATAGTGATCCTCCTGCTTCAGCCTCCTGAGCCTCCTGAGTGCTGGGATTACAGGCATGCACCACCATGCCTGGCTCTCTCAGCCTCTTAGTACGTATTCTCTACTCTTTCTACATCATCTCATCATCTGTCAGGAGATATAGTTATAGTAACTGATTCCTAAGATCTCATTCCTCCTCCTCCTACATGCTCTAGAAAAATCAGGGTTCAGATCCCAGCTGGGCCATTTACTTGCTATAAACGGTCCCTGGGCAAGTTCCTTTGCTCATCTCAAATTCAGTATGGGGCTTAATAAAATCTGCTTTTGCTGGGTATAATGGTGCAGGCCTGTAATCTGAGCACTCCAGAGCTGAGGCAGGAGGACTGTCATGAGTTTAGGGCCAGCCTGGGCTATGTAATGAGTTCAAAGCCAGCCTGAACTACAGTGAGACTCTGTCTCAAAAAAAAAACAAAAAAAAAAACAAAACCAACCAACCAAACAAACAAACAAATCTGTTTTGTTCTAATGACTAAATGAAATAATAAGAGAAGAACAATGCAATTTACTATGCGTGGCTCACTATGTCCACTTAAAGCTTGACTTCACTTACTCCTTCTTTTGTATTCCTCCTCTATACTTTCCTGTTTGGTTGTCTCTTTTCCCTCTTTTTTTCTCCCCATCCTTCTGTGTTTTACCTACACCCTCTCACCTCTCTGAGTATGAAGGGGCCAGCTGATAGGAGGTTTCCCATGGCACAGGTAAAGAGAAGGACTCAGATACAGAATTCCAGGAACAGTTGCCCTCATTCTCCCTGCCTCTTCTTTCAGAAAAAGAAACAAGGTCGAATTACATTTGATACCATGGACTTCACTGCAGAGAAGGTATGCATGGCTCTAATCTTTCCGTGGATTTTCTCTTTGTAGCATGGCCTGGAAGAAGCATTGGACTGGCATTAGGAGAGTTGGTTTTCGTCCAGGCTCTGCCACCAATCCAGTGTGTCCTCCCTGATCAAGTCACTTAAGTTTTCTCATCTATAAAATAGCTTGTGATAGTGATACCGTCCATCTCTGGCCTTCTAAGGCTATGAGCACCCCTGAACCAGTTGTCACTGTAGCTGAGCAGAACCAGTTGGACAGAGATCCTGGGCTTGGACCTGTAGGAAAACAACAGAAAGCAAAGTGAAGGTTTGAGAGGACTAGACAGAGGAGAAAAAAGGCTGGTAATAGGAAAAACTGTGGTCAGTGTGTGAATTCTGGTTCTTCCCTGGACTATCCAAAAGAGAGTGGGCCTACCTATCCCCTACCTGGATATTGGATGTCCTTCAAAAGTTTTTCAATTCTAGCCAGGCTTGGTGGCACACACCTGTAATTCTAGCATTTGGGAGGTTGAGGCAGGAGAATCACCATGAGTTTGAGGCCAGTGTGGGCTACGTAGTGAGCTCAAGGTCAGCCTGAACTACATAGTGAGACCCTGTATCAACTGAAAAAAAAAAAAGTTTTCCCATTCTGATGAGGTAATGTCCATGTGAGCTCTGGGATGTACATTTTGTTCTCTGAATTTCAAGCGTAATTGTGATCTTTCTCACTTTACCCACCAAATCCTAAATATGAAATTAAAATTTAAAATCCAATTTTAAATTTAAAGTACTCCACCTATTTATAGGGAAATCTGAAGTTCTCACTAATACAGACCTGACTTGACCCTGGTCTGGAATAGTCATGTTGGTTTTTCTCTCAGGGGAAAGGAAAAGAACAGAACTTTAAAACTGGTACTAGGCCCACCAATGCCCATCCCTTGCCCCGCCTTTTATTCCCTTGGGGCCCAATCTAGGGCTTCTGTTGTCAGCATCTCCTGGCCTCAGATTTCTCATATCCCCTCATGCATGAAGCTTAATTATATAAGTTATCCAAATTCTGTGTTTCTTCAGTTTTTCAGCCAGCATCTGACATTGGGTGTTGTTGAAGATTACCTAAATGTTACCCTTCAGACATGAGATAGCCGGGCCTTATGTGGGAGCCACAGACCCCTAGAGCTGAGGGCAATTCTGTGCTGAGGGAGAAAAGAGGGCACAGAGGAAAAATTCATTGTTATAGACAGCCTACAGGTGGAAGTTCAGTAAGTTGTGTCTGCCTAGCTTCAGCACAGATAAGGTGGGCCTGGTCTAGAAAAGGGCAAAAGTCTACCTTATTAGAATGTGATTGTACAGAGTGGGTGTGGCAAGGCTCCATGAGCCCTGGGGTTAGGAGCCTTGATACATGGCAGATCTACTTGTAATCCTGCCTGTCTCTTTATTTGTCAAGTGGGAGTAATGATTCTTGGACTAGGTGAGGACACAATGAAATGGGCATGTAGATGGCCTGGCACACAGGGAGTTCTCAGTGAGTACCCACCACTGTTATAGTGGAGAACAGGAAAATATATAAGCAGGAGTTGTGGGAGTTGCCAACTGGCTCATGAGGGACACTGCTGGATCTGGTGTGTCACGCTGATCTCCTCTCCCTAGGGTCACTTCCCTCCAGAGGCCATTAAGATCATGCAGAAGAAGCCTTCCTGGAGGGAGGAACACGAGATCCAAGCCCTGTGCAACATCCTGCAGTCCCTGGATAGCTTCCGGAACTACGCGGAACCTCTGCAGGCACTCCTGGCCAAGGTCATGCGCTTTGAACGGTCAGTGAAACGCACAGCCCTTGGACCCTGTGCTGGCCTGGACAGGAAGAGCCCAGTTGTGAAGATGTACTGTGTCAGGTCTTGCCCGCCCTGCTGCAGGGAATCAGCCATGAAGCTGTCAGTTCAGCTGGGTGCTAACTGTTGCAGGGGCAGCACAGTCTATGTCTCACTCATGGAGGGTCTTCCTATAATTAAAGAGACACTGAAGCTGGGAAGGCCCTGGTAGGATTCTCTGAAAGAATCTGGTCCAATTTCTTCTTTCTTTCTTTCTTTCTTTCTTTCTTTCTTTCTTTCTTTCTTTCTTTCTTTCTTTCATTTTCTGTTTTTCTTTTTGAAGCAGCATCTTGCTATGTAGTTTAGGCTGACCTTGAAGTCACTGTGTAGCACCGACTGGCCTTGAACTCATGATGATCTTCCTGTCTCAGCCTCCTGAGTGCTGGGATTATAGATGTGTACCACCACACCTGGCAAATTCCCTCATTTTTCAAATGAAGAAACTAAGGTCAGTATGCACTGACCTGTTTGCCAGTGCCTTAGTCCATTTTCCATTGCTAATAACATAATAACACAGACTGGGTAAGTTATAAAGAAAGGCTGCTTATTTTAGTTCATGCTATAGACCAAAGTCAAGGGACCATACCTAGTGTTAACAAACTTTGTACTGGTAGAGTCCTAAGGCATCATATGGTAGGAGACAGACAGAGCATATTTATATCTTCTGATCTCTCTTCTATTTTTTTTTCTTTTAAAGGTTTTATTGCCCACTTACTAGTGTTAGTTCACAGAAAAAATATTTTAAGATACCAAACTGTCCACCAGACAGCATTGACGTTTTTAGTTCAGTATGATGAGGTAATGATGGCCTTCATACAGAATAAACGTGTGACATCTTGTGACCACCGTACAGAGTAAATATGTGGCAGCTCATGTGCAATCCCTTATATTTCCAGCTCAGTCCTTCTCCAGGGTCCTTTTTTTTTTTTTATTTTTTTTTTTTATTTTATTTTATTTTTGGTACTGGGGCCCTAACTCATGACCTTGTGCTTACTATGCAAGTGCTGAGGCACTGAGCTAAATCCCTGGCCCTTCTCCAGGGTCTTTATTGTGAGTTTTTGTCCAAATTCATTGAGAAATAGGAAAATTTTGCTTTTGTTTCTTGGCAAGAATTGCTTGATTCTGAAAGTCTTTGAGAAGACATGGTCAGGATGTGAGGCAAGTGCATGCACCATGATGGCTGACAAAAGCAGAAAGCTCTCTTATAAGACCACTGGTATCCCAACATGGGGACCCCATCCTGATAACCTTATCTGATTTGTTTGTGTGTGTGCTTGAGATTGAACCTAGGGCCTTGCTCATGCTAAGCACAGTGCTGTGACACTGAATACATCACATCCCCAACTTTAGTTTTAATTAAAAGATCCTACCTATAAATATCACAGGAAGCTTGAGTTTCTACCCTCTTAGTACCTCAAGAAGGGATTAATAATATGAGTTTTAGAGGAGGACAATCCATATTTAAACCATAGCACCCTGATAATAAATAGCAGAGCCAAAACTCAAATCCCTGAAATCCGGAGTAGATCACAAGTGATTGTAAAATACCTAGGTAGGTACTAGAACAGGGTCTGTGAACTTGAATGAGAGAAGAATTATATCTCTTTATTTTCATTAACCTCTAAATGAAGTTTATCATTTCCTTCCGTCATGAATGTAGGTAACGGGCTATTGTAATACTAGCCAACCTTGTATCTTTCTCACCAAAAGAAATCACAGATGTTTCCAATTCATGTTCAAGTTGTTGCAGGTTTTGTGAAAAATAATTTATGTTAATCACATTTTCAAAATAGGGTATTTATTGATCTTCTGCTGGATCTTGTTATTCAGTGCTTTAGTAAAATGCACATACATTGTCATTTCTCAAATTAGGGTTTTTAAAAACATTTGTTAAGTGTCATTCTTTTGGATGTTAATTCTATTATATGAAGCCTCCACTAGACTGTCAAGTGGTCTATGGCACAAGAAGTCTCATGTAAATACCTTGTACTAGAGATGTCTAAGAGGTCATGTGGAAATACTGCCATTGCTGGGTGATCTCAGTGGCTTCATAGGAACAGCCTAGCAGGATATTTGAGATTAGCTCTGTTTGGGAAATTCAGGATGTAAGATCAGTATAGGTTTGTACCCTGATATCCTCATTCATGGTGGCTATAGTCTACCCTGTAAACACAACTATCTACAGGTTAGGACCCTACATAAATGGTCAGGGCTTTTTATGACCAGTGCAGGATCCTTTAGGGCAAGCTGGCTTGGTCATGAGTTTATAAAAGAGGTTTTTGTTTCTTTGTTTGTTTGTTTTTGGAGACAGGTCTAGGCTGGCCTGAAACTCACTATGTAGTCCAGGCAGGCTTTGAACCTAAAGCAGTCCTCCTGCCTCAGCCTCCCAAGTGCTGGGATTTGACAAGTAGAAGTGTAAACCAGGACATTCCAACCAGAGAGAACTGTTTATTTTGTTCTAGTCCAGGGAAAATAGTGGGTCATCATTGTCTGTAAAGATTCCAAAGCAGGAAGAGTGGTGTCAAGAGGAGAAAAAGACTTATGGAGCTAGAAGATCAGGAATTTGGTGCCACATCTGCCCCAGTATGACCTCAGGCAAGCCATTTGAACCGCAGTATCTTCCTCAGTGAAATAAGGATAATAACATGGATTTTCTGGATTATATTAAGAATAATAAGATTTAGGAGAATTGGTGACTCATGTTCATGAAAACTCCTGGGATAATTCTTCAGCTTCAGGCTCAGTTGGGTTCAGGGGACTCAGTGTTACCAGGACCCATTGGTTGGTGGTTTCTTGCTTTCTCTTCTCTTCTCTTCTCTTCTCTTCTCTTCTCTTCTCTTCTCTTCTCTTCTCTTCTCTTCTCTTCTCTTCTCTTCCCTTCTCTTTTCTCTTCTGCCCCTCCACCCTGTCTCTTTCTTTTTCTGGTAGGGTCTTGCTAAGACACTAAATTGCCCAGACTGGACTCAAGCTTGTGATTCTCCTCCCCTACCCTCCTGAACAGCTGGGATCACACACAGGCACCACCGTAGCTGGCTTCTCTCTATCTGTTTCTCTCTCTCTCTCTCTTTTTTTTTTTTTTTTTTTTGTGGCACTGGGGATCGAACTCACAAGCTTGCGCCTGTCAGGCAGGCACTTAATCCACTGAGCCAAACTCCCTGCCCTTTTTCCCTATCTCTTGACACTTTGCTCATATAAGTCTTCTCAGCCAGCCTCTCCCCTCATAGTGGTGAGATGGCTGCCATGGTCACAGCTCCTCAGCTTCCACCTTTCCAATTTTACTCTGATGAGAAAGAAAGAATACCTCTTTCTAGTCATTCAAGTCGGAGCCTCGGGGTTCTTCCTGAGCCAGACTGACCTTTCCTTGAATCATCAGTGAAGCCTGAATGTAAGAGCTAAATCCTAGTTTTCTCTGGGTCTGGATGCCTTTCTTTTAAGAATGTCCAGTCAGATAGTGAGCTGCTGGGATCGTGAGACTGTCTGTCTCTTTCCTAGGTATGTTCATCTTTTTTTATAGACAAGAGAAACTAAGGATCAGAGAGGATGTGAGATGCTCAGTGTCACATAGCCAAGGGCAGAACAACGATTTGGAGGCTAGTCTGATTCTAACGCAGGTGTTTGTAATCATCTAGCTGCTCCACTAATCCATCCATTGCATTCGGTGTCTTTTCACTCATTTATTCAGCTGCTGTTCCCTGAGCACTGACCATGTGCCTGAGTCCAGACAGCACTAAACCAGACCGACAAAGGCTCTCTTTTCAGGAGGCTTCAGGCTAACCGAGGCAGGTAGCTGGATAGGTTTTAGTGAAGGGGTCCAGCTTGATGGACAGTGACTGTGGTGTTCTGAAGTGTCTTCTCATCCGAGTCTGTGCTTTCAGACCTCATGGAAGAGAACTCATCACAGCATGGGCAGGCCTTCCTGTTGCTGGCACATTAACTATCTATGGTCTTTCCCCAGGTTTGGTCGCAGGCGTGTGATTGTCAGGAAGGGACAGAGGGGCAGCAGCTTTTACTTCATCTACTTAGGGACAGTTGCAGTGACAGAAGATGAAGATGGCAGCAGTGCCTTCCTAGACCCCCACCCAACATTGTTGCAGAAGGGCAGTTGTTTCGGGGTAAGTTTAGAGCAGGGGCCTGACTTCTAGGGCTGGAGCTGGGGTGAACAGGAGTCCCTGGTTGGGCTCCAGTGCCTTTATCTGTCAAATGCTGAATGAATTGGACCAGGAAATGTTCAAAGCCGATCTCTTCACCTGATGCTTAAGGCCTATGTTACCTATATAACCCCTCGAGACATAGTGACTCCACAGTGAGGCCTCTCCAGCTTCCTCTCCTCTAGTCTGTCTAGGCTATTAGCTCTTTTTGTACCAGCAGCAGATGAAGGGGGAGGCACATAAGAGAGAAGCAAAGTGGGGGCCAGGGAGCCTGCAGTCTGGAGGGAGATGTTCCAAGAGGGAGAAGAAGCAAAGGCATGTGCAGGGGTGTGAGTGGAAAGCGGAGGTGGCCTCACACTTGACCTTGCTCCTGTCCACCCAACAGGAAAAGGGCCTTCTGAGTGCAACAGTAAGGTGGGCCACCGTGGTCTGCATGGAAGAGACAGAGTTCCTGGTTGTCGACCGGGAGGACTTCCTTGCTAACAAGCTGGATGAGGAAATTAAAAAGGATAATCAATATCGATTTGAATTGTTTAGGTAACTCCACTTCATTCAACATCTTTCTCCCCTTCTTTGCTCACTAATGCTTGACTTTTTTCCAAGGCGTGGTAGGAAACATCCTGGGTGCTGTTCTCGCTGCCTGGAATGCTCTAAAATACCAACCTCCCACCCAACTTTTCTGTCTAGCCAAATTCCTACTATCCCTTCAGGTCTCAGCTCAATTGACTTCTTTGTAGGACAGTGAAAAATCAGACGAGCTGATAGATTGAACACTTGCTGGCAGAGTCATAAACACTTGTCACATCTAATCTCACATTCAATCCCATGAGATTGGTTCTCTTCTTTTCCTTACTTTATAGGTGAGAGAAGCAAGGCTTAGGATAATGACATGCCCAGAATGTCTGATTCAGAAGTCCTTAGGCCTCACCGTCATGCTACTTCATTAACCCCATGTCCTCACCCTAGGATAAAAAGGGTATCTCATCTGTGCCTTTCACATCCTGGTTTTTTTTTGGGGGGGTACTGAGACTCAAACTCAGGATCTTGCACTTGCCAGGCACGCATATCCCTGCCCCCCACCTTTTTTTTTGTCTTTTTGAGACAGGTTTTGCTATGCAGTACAGATTGGCCTTTAACTCACTTTGTAGTACAGACTGGACTCAAACTCACAGTGATCCTCCTGCCTCAGCCTCCCGAGTGCTGGGGTTACAGACATGTGCCACTACAGTCAGCAATCCTGTGTTTCTTTCTTTATTTTTTTGGTACTGGGGATCAAACTCACAACCTCATGCCTGCCAGGCAGGTGCTTAAGCCACTGAGCTAAATCCCTGGCCCAATCCTGTGTTTCTTTAAAACTCCATCCATGGGGCTAGGGATATGTCTCAGTGGCATAAGTGAGTGCCTGGCAAGCGCAAGGTCCTGAATTCAATTCCTGGTACCCCCCAAATAAATAAATAAAACCTCATCCACACTGTAATTCTTGAATGCATAATAATTTTTTTATACTGTAGTTCGTATTCCCTAACAGACAGTAAGCAATGTAGTAGCAGGGACAGATTTGTCATTTCACTATTGTAATTTCTCATGTTGTCACTGTGCCAGGACAAATACCCAACAAATAAATATTGAATAAATCAGTAACAGGGTACAAACAGTTTCAGCCATATGTGGGCCTGAAAGTAAGGACCTTCATTATGGGAACCACATGAAACAAAAACAAACAAACAAACAAACAACTCTGGAATTCATATACAGCAAAAGATTTTTGTTTTGATTGCTTACATGAAAGGCCACATAAGGATGCATTAACAAAATCTCATTTAGCTATTCTTTAGGTATTTGCCTTTATGTAAAAGAACAAAAATTCAGTGTAACATCTGCAGTGGCTCTAAAAATACTGGTTGCAGCTATAGGGAAGTGTGATGGAGAGAGAGGGGTGGATTCCCATGACTGGGACCAAAAAGGGCAGCATAAAACAAAAAGGATGGGTCCTGGAAAAGGAAGGATTTAGTTCTGAAGGGAGGAGCTATTCCATATTTTCAAAATGTGAAAAAATAAGTCTGGACCTGTTATCTCTGCTCTTAGGCTTGTTAAAGGAAAATTCCATAGACCAATTAAATTTATTTGTTTTATTTGAGCAAAGCAAAGCAAATTTGATAATCAGGCAATTCTCAGAACCAAACCAGGTTCTGAGAACTCCAACAATGTGATCAGACAGCATTTATAGGAAAACAGAAATGAGGCATAGAAAACAACATAATTGGCTACAATCTAATCAGTCATCCAGTCAACTGGTTACAGTTTAACTAGTTAACTGTTAATAGAGTAATAAGTTAACTGACTATGCAGGCCTTCTGCACCCAGTTAGCTCTGTTACTAGGATCAGGCACTGTTGGTTTGGTTTATGGACCCAGCACAGTTACTCATCCCAAATTCGTGGCTTCCTGCAAATTCTGTTTAACAGTTTTATCAGCAAAGTAACTTTGAACAGATTGTTTCATTTCTCTGAGCTTTACCCTTTTGCTCTGTAAAAGGGCATGATGACACTTCTCTCCCAAACTAGAAAAGGTAGAAGGTGAGGCCTGAGTTAACTTGAGTTAGCCTAAGTTAACCTTGAGTCCACCTGTGCTAACTAACAACCTGAGTCAGTTGAGTTCTGAGCACATAACCTGTCGATGCTGAGAGAATCTAAGATAATTGTTAGCAACCCCATTAGCCACATGTGAGGGAAAACAAGCCTGTGACTGGTGGCAGAGGAGGTCAGGGGAAGGGATGGTCACTGTGGGGGATGCCTCTGATCATAGGAGCAGCAACGCAAAAAGAGGAGAATCTTGATATCCCCCCACTCCCTAGGCCCGAAGCCAGTAGGACAGAGGGCAATGGGTGGAATGGGCTGGCCAAGCAGGACCAGGACTGCTGGACCAGGGAAAAGAGTTATCAGTCAAGTGAAGTAGGAAGTATCTTGGCCACGTTCCTTGGAATGAGTCTAGCTTAGTGAACCACAGAGTGTTGGGTGGGTGTCCTGTCACCAGCTCAGACTGGGCAGGTTCACTTGAGATTTGGGCAATTCAAAGAAGAGACAACAGAATTGTGGACTGGATTAGACATCTTAATTCAGCTGCTCAGCTATAGTCCACCTGTTTGGGCACTCTTGTCACCCCAGCTACTGTACATTCATAGCAATCCGTGGCCGCTGAGTCTCCCTTTCTTGAAGCCATCCTCAGCTGCTTAGTTTACATGTACACCAAAATACACAGAGGTGGCCATGCGCCAATAATGACCTTGTTATATAAGTTATTTACACTGGCCAGCATTAACCTTGGCTACAATAGTTAATTACCTTAGGATATTGAGAGATGCGCCTGCTCTGGGATCGTGTTGACACAGAGCCAACTGTCTCCCAGACCCTTTTCACCCCACAGCCTGAACCAAAGTAGTGAGTTTGAGGCTAGCCTGGGCTACATAGCAAGATCCTGTCTCAAACAAACAAAAGAAGTAGAAGAGCATGTTCCCTTTTGGTGCTAAGGTCTAGGCACCTTGTGTAATACAGGGTGATGAATTCTAACAAGATTTTCCCTGCAGGAACATGGATCTGTTTCAATCATGGTCTGATGAGAAGCTCCAGCTGCTCGTAACCCTGGGCAAGACGGAGAAATTCTCATATGGGCAGCTGATCACAAAAGACTTGGTAGAGTCATCATGTGTCATGTTTATCTGCAAGGTGAGAAGTTCAGTGATGATGGTGGTGGGGTAACACTGGGAAGAACATGCCTAACCTAATGTCTTGTGGCCAAACTGTTTCACAGCACACTCAGTTCATTTCATATTCTGGCCTTCTTCATCCTGGCTGTCAAAGGCAGACATTATATTTTGGCCTGCCTGCCTCAGAGTGTTGTTGTGAACTTTGAGATATATAGTATTTCCCTTACTAATGGGGTACTGTTATGGTTTATACATTGTGTCAACTTGAGACCTCTAGAAGTGCAGCTCTACATCCTGGGGTGTAGAGCACAAGCAGTTACTTGTTCATTGTGTCAATTTGAGAAGGTCAGAAGTTTAACTGAGAGACTCAGCAGGGAGCCAGGGTTCTTACTTTGTAAATATCCTCATCCTGTGCAAAGGAAGGCAAGGAGATTTGTGAATGCTACACCCACCCTGGAGGGCAGGTGTGTGCTGTGTACAGATTAAGGGAGAAAAAAGAGGCTTGCTCTTGCCCCTTTTACTCTGGCTGCTTTTGCTTGGCAGCTGCCTTAAAGTGTTGTCCCAATGTCATGCCACCATGCATTGGAACCAGCTGATTATGGACTGAAACGTTCAAGAACTGTAAGAAATAAACCTTTCTTTCCCTAATTTTGGGTGTTGGGTGTTTTGTCCCAGCAAGGAGTGAAAAGTAACTAAGATAGGTATGCATTCCAAGACTTTCAGTGCATGTCTCAACCCTTAGATAGTATCTAACCCTCTATATGCTATTTTTTCCTATACATACCTGTAGATAATAAAGTTCACTTTATAAACAAGCATAGTAAAAGATTAACAATAACCAATCAAATAGGACACTATATGGTCATAAAAGTTATGTGAATGTGGTCTCTCTCAAAATATCTTGTACAGTACTTACCCTTGTGATGATATAAGATAATAGTTAAAGAAAGCAGCTTCTCTTTGACATATCTGAATTGCCAGCATCAGTATGGTAGTTCTTGATGCCATTATTGAGTAAAATAAAGGTTACTTGAGCACAAATGCTGTCCTACTGAAGCAGGAGATAAACGGAATCCCAAACAAAGCCACCCAGACACGGAGTAGGAGTAAAGGGTGTATTTATTTGCTGGTGTCCCTTGGGGGACTAGTGTCTACCTGACAGCCCCAAATAGGGTTTTGCTTTTGCTTTTGTATCATTCTCATTTTATTTGGAAACCTTGTAGTGGTGAATTATGGTCAGGCGTGGTTACAGAAGCAAAGTGAACAGTTGGGAGGGTGAACAATGGGAAGGGCAGAGTGGAGACATGCCCATTACATTGTATCCATACATGGCTGAGGTCATAACCATCAATTTTTTCAGTAAGCTTAACTGAACAGTGAACCTATAGTTGCCCAATTTTACCTCTCTCAATATTATGACGATCTGATAATGGAGACAGCTCCAAGTGACTTGACAAAAGTATGATTTCAAATCCCAGTAGGCCAGAGAGGGATGGTAGGAGATTTAATCATGCTTTCAGAGTAGTACATAATTGGCCAGGCATGGTGGTGCACACTTTTAATCCCACCTCTCAGGAGGCTGAGAGGCAGGAGCATTACCATGAATTTGAGGCCAACCTGGGTTTTTTAGTGAGTTCAAGGCCAATTTGAACCTACATAGTGAAATTCTGTCTCAAAACAAAACAAAACAAAATGAAACAAAACAGCTGGACATGGTGGTGCATGCCTGTAATCCCAGCAATTGGGAGGCCGAGGCAGGAGGATCACTGTGAGTTTGAGGCTAGCCTGGGATCTGTAGTGGGTTCACATGTGTCTCAAAATAAAAACAAAAACAAAATGAAAACAAAACACACAATTTAAAATTTATTAATTGCATAGTTCTGGAATTTTCCATTTACTATTTTGGACCACAGTAGATCTCAGATAAGATCCTTGGGCATACTTCATGTGCTTTATCTCTTTCCAGTCTTAAAATAGTCTCAAAGAGGTTAGTAGGGTGATATTCCCTTTTTACAGAGGAGGAAACTGAGGCACAGGAAGATTGAGTCACTATGGAAAGTCATACAGATGATGAGGGGCAGAGGCAAGGATGAACTCAGGCCCGTCTGACTCCAGAGCTCTTCTTGGGAGCGGAGATTTAAGTTGACCTTTCTATCAGTGCCTTACATGTTAAGTCACCACAGATGTGTGTTAAAAGTTTTTGCCAAGTTCATGACACATTGGTACAAGATCTAGAGGGATACAAAGATGGAGAAGACTGGCTCCCTCTCTGCATACTTCCTCCACTAGATTCTAAGCATAGACAAAGCTGTCAGTGCCAAGTACCAAGTGGTAGGTGGAAACTGCAAGTTCTCCAGAAGATTGAGGCCTTTAAGATTGCGTGGCAGAGGAAGTGAGTGGGAGGATGAACCTTGATGTATTGAAACATAAAGAAGGGGCAAATTGATTGTGTTCTGGAGCTGGCTTGTACGTCCCCACAAGAATTGATTGTTAAATTTTCAGGAACGTTGTGGGTTGGTAAATACAATAATTATTAAAATTAAATAGTATAAGCCTACAATTATATAAGTTGTATTAGAAACAAGCTTACAAAATACTGGGAGCTCATCAATTTCTAATGTTACTGAATTTACTATTATCTATGCCTTTGAGATTGTATTTTTAATAACTGCATGTTAGAAACGCTATACAAATATGTTTATCTCTTCCCAACTCCACATTTTGTGACCTCACATTGATAGTTTGAAATTAGCCACGGTAGAAGTATTTACACAGTGAGAATCAGCAAATACCCTGTCAGATCTTGGTGTATGGCTTTGCTGGTTGTCTTAAGAAAGTAATGAGCAAGGCATGGTGGTGCATGCTTGTAATCTCAGCACTCAGGAGGCTGAGGCAGGAGGACTGCCATGAGTTTGAGGCCAGCCTGGGCTACATAGTAAGATCAAGGCCAGTCTGAACTACAGAACAAGAACCTGTCTCAAAAAAAAAAAAAAAAAAAAAAAAAAAAAAAAAAAAAAAAAAAAAAAAAAAAAAAAAAAAAAAAAAAAGAAAAAAGAAAAAAGAAAAAAAAGGTGGACTAGTTCTGTAGCCCTTATATTGCAAAGAAGGAATTTTAGGAAATATCCTTGCAGTATTTAGGAGCTATTATTTGATGCACTGTAAAATTTAATAATCGGGGGCTGGGGGGAGAGCTCAGTGGCATTGTGCCTACCTGGCAAATGCGAGGTTCTGAGTTTGATTCCTAGTACCCCTCCAAAGAACTTATAATTGATGAACAATTGAAATTATGACATACATGTAATTTCAATATAGTGAATATAATTCATGTGAAGGTGAGAAATAGACAGTAGATCATAAATAAGATTTAATAACATTAAATTTATTGAGAAAAGATTGGATTGGGGAAGCAGGGAGTGGCGACACTCACCTGTGATCCCAGTACTTGGGAAGTTGAGGCAAGAGAATTGCTGCAAATTTGAGGTTAGCCTGTACTACATATAGTGAGACCCTATACCTCCCACTTTTTTCTTTGTTTTCACATTTTTGTTTTTAATTCTAAAAAAGAGATTGGTAATAAATCAATCTCTGTCATTCTAGAGTCTGCACTGGAATAAGTGCCACAGGTCATTGTAATACAGGGCTGTTTGGACCTCATTCTGAGAAAAGTAATAGAGGTCATGAGGTATCAGAAGATAGGAGGGCTTTGGGCCACCAGATGAGTTTAGTTTGTCTATTATACTGTTTCACTAAAATCTTATTTATTTATTTATTTATTTATTTATTTATTTATTTTTGAAACAGAGTCTCATTATGTGGTTCAGGCCGGCCTGGACTCACTATGTAGCTCAGACTGGGCTTGAACTCGCCATGATCTTCTTGCCTCAGCCTCCTGAGTGCTGGGATTACAGGCATACATCATCATACCCAGCTGATTTAATTGTTAATGTGAAGATTTTACATTCAAAGTCTGATTTTTAGTTTTGAGAGTTCAGAACAGGAAACAGCAAGCTGTATTCTACCATGGCCTCTGCCTGGAACTGAAAAGTCCCTGCCCATTCTAAAAGGATTACTCTTTTTTTTTCTCACTTTTATTTTCCCTTAAATTTTTTTTCTCTGCAAAACCCAGCAGTTCCAAATGCTGTGTTTTGCTCATGCTGCCACTAGAGGACAAACTCAGCAGCTGGTGGCTAGATGTTCTTTGGACCTGGTAAAGTTGGAAAACATGATTTCCTGCTGGTATTGCAAACATCATGTCCGTAGTCATTTCGTTCTGAGCTGTTTATCACAGTGAAGCTGTTCTCTCCACAGATACAGATACAATTAAAGACCCATGAGAGACTTTTTCAAGAGGAAGCTTGGCATTTTGGTCTCTTAACACCTGCATTTTCTGGGTGATGAATGTTTGTTAAGTGAACATTGAATAAGCTCCAAGCACAATGTCTGCATATAATAAGGGCTTATTAAATGTTTGTTCCTTTCTTTCCCATCCTTGCCAGTAGTAATCTGTTTTGAAGCTTAAGCCTTTACAATGTATGTCTTAGAGTTCATACTAAAAAAGGGGTAAGATTTTGTTTTGTTTTGTTTGAGACATTGTCTCACTGTATAGCCCAGACTGGTCTCAAAGTCCAGGTGATCCTCCTGCCTCAGCCACCTGAGTGCTGGGCTTACAGGCATGTGTCACCACACCCAGCAAAAAGGGGTAAGATTTTATAAAGGTAGGAAATAAGAAGGAGAAATGCCATATCTTTCTTACCTGTCAGATGAGCCAACTTTAAAACTATGAAAACCAGTGTTGGCAAAGATGTAATAGGCTTTCTCTGGAGGACAGTTTGGCAGTGAGGACCAAAATTTAAACATGCATATGTTAGGAATTATTCCTAAGGAGATAATCAAATGTGGGCATTGTGTTAGGATAAACTCTGTTAAGCTGCACTTATGCAGTTCTTGAGTCTCAGTGGAGTAACTAGTCACACTACTTGCCCATATCAGGAAGACAGGGACACAGGCCACATGAAACTATCTTGGCCTACACTTCCATAATAATTAACAGGAAGGACAGGAGAAAGGAATGTTGAGAATGAAGCACTGGATTTAAAGATTCTATCCAGAGCATCATGAGTCCCTTTGCTAAGAAAACTGACCAAAGCAAATAAGACCATGCCCAATTCAAAATGCAAAAAGGAAAATCCTACCATGTACTTGGGAGGAAAACTTGAGTATTTGTGAACTACCTTAATGACCAACAGAGGAATTAAGAGGTCTGTGTAGAATATGTTGCTTCCTGATGTAGGTGAGAGAGGCCCAACTACAAGTGGCTTAATAAGTAGTGATTAATTTTTCTCATGTGATAGTCCAGAACTAAGCATTCCAGGGCAGCAATCCAGGGCTAGAACAGTTGTTCTGGGAAGTCAGCAAGAACCCAGGCCCCTTGTCATCCGTAGCTATGGCTTTCATCTTAATGTTTACAATGTGGCTGTTTCACTGCTGGTCTTCACATCTGAGTTTCAGGCAGAGAGAAGAAGGAACAACAGTTTCCTGGGAGTTCTATCCAGCAATCTTCCACTTATGTCTCATCAGCCAGAACTGAGTCATTGTCATCCCCACTGCAGATATGTCTGGGAAAGTGCTGATTTGTTTTGTTTTCTCTCTTTCTTTATTTTTTTTCTCTTTCTCTTTCTTTCTTTCTTTCTTTCTTTCTTTCTTTCTTTCTTTCTTTCTTGCTTGCTTGCTTGCTTGCTTGCTTTGCTTGGACTTTTTGAGACAGGGTTTCATTATGCAGTTCAGGCTGGCCTTGAACTCACTTTATAGCCCAGGCTGGCCTCAGACTCAAACTTGCAGCAATCTTCCTGCCTCAGCCTCCTGAGTACCAAGATTATAGGCATGCACCACCATACCTAGATTGTTTTCTTAAATTGAGAACTTTTATCCTGAACAAAATTGGGGTTATATATAATACTAACATATTAGAAACCACAAAATATGAATCTTGAAAAAGTGTTTTCTTACATATACTCAGTAAAAGTTTCAAATCTAAACTTGATAAATTTTGTGTATATATACACCTGTGTAATCATCACCCAAATCAAGAACATTTCTAGCACTCCAGAAGACTCCTTCTTGCCCTTCTCAGACAAATTCCCCTACAAAGGTAACCACTCTCATACCACTACAGATAGATAAGTCACTGTGTTTGACTTCTTCTTTTTTTTTTTTTTTGGTACTGGGGATCAAACTCACAACTTTGCCTCTTCCAGGCACTGAGCTAAATCCCCAGCCCTATTTTTTGAGACAGGGTCTCACTATGCAGTTCAGGCCAGCCTTGAACTCACTTTGTAGCCCAGTCCGGTCTCAAACTCACAACAATCCTCCTGCCTCAGCCTCCTGAGTGCTGGGATTACAGGCATGCACCACCACACCCAGCTGTGTTTGACTTCTTTTGCTCAACTGAATATTTGTTATTTTTAATTTTATAAAGTATAGGATATTTATTTATTTTTAAGATTATGGGTATGAGCCTTCAGGACAGGTAATTTAGGGTTAAGAATTTTTTAAATTTATTTTTTTCCTTTTCAAATCTGTTTTATTTTAAATATAAAACAAAATTTAAAAGCATAATAATTAGGGGATAACAATGGTATGTACATTGCATATTATATATATACATATATATAGTATAGCATATTTAAAATGATAACATAGAACAATGAAAAGATGTTCTTGATATATTATTGAGTTTCTAAAAAGGTCACAAGAGTCCATTTTACATACCTGAACCCAGTTATGAAAACTTGTATATAAATGTCTTGTATGTTCAAAGAGAAAAATTTGAAGCACTATTTCCTAATATATTAGTACTAATTATTTCTGGCCATTCAGATTAATATAGTTTTAACTTTGTGTTCTTCTGTTTTGTTTTAGAATAATTTTAAATTTAGAGAAAAAGTTGCTGGAACAGTATAAAGAATGCCTGAGTTACTTTAACTGAAATTCACCAGTTAACATTTTGCCATATTAGCTTTTGTATTTTCCCTTCCCGAGTCATTGTAAAATCATTATACTCATTTATTGCTGTCTACTTTTTATTTTATTTTTATTTATTTATTTATTCATTTATTTTTTGGTACCAGGGATTGAACTCATGACCTTGCACTTGCCAGGCAGGCACTGTGTCACTGAGCAATTTCCCCAGGCCCCTCCCCCTGCCCTTTTTTAAACAAGGTCTCACTATGTAGTCTTGGCTGGCCTTGAAGTCTTTATGTAGACAAGTCTGGCCTCAAGATCCTCCTGTCTCAGCCTCCTGAGTGCTGGGATTATAGGCACGTGCCACTGTGCCAAGTTTTTAGTGATTATAAGAACAGAAATCAACCACAGAATAATTATCAAAATTAAGGAATTATAATACTGATAGAATGTATAACTGACAGTTGTAATCAGTTTTACTGACTATCCCAATGAAGTCCTAAGGTGACTTTTTTTCTAGTGCCAGCATTGTATATAATATCTCAGTTTACCAATGCTTCTGTTCGCAAATGGTTCAGTTTTCAAATAAAAGTGTTCAACAAAATTTTGCTTCCATTCACAAACTCTACATTGTGGACAGATACAACTGTGACCATCTTCCTCGTAAAAGCACAAACACAGTCATATTCCCAAAAATTGTAAAACAAATTAAGTTTGTGAACTAAGACATCACTGTATTTAGAGTGTTTTGGTTTTGGTTTTGGCTTTTGAGACAGGGTCTTGCTATGTAGTTCAGGCTGGCTTTTGGACTCACTATGTAGCCCAGGACTTGAACTCCTAGTAATCCTCCTGCCTCAGCCTCCTGAGTCCTGGAATCACAGGCATGTACTATTATTCCTGACTATTTGCATTTTTTAATGATGAGTACATAGCAATTTTATTAAGGAAAAGAAAAAGAACACAAAACAACTTGCATTAGCAAATAAAACAAAATGAAGTCCACTGCAATACAGAGAGTTTACTTTCAAAGCCTGGTTTGCCTGAAGCATTGGAGTTTAACCCTTTATTTATATCTCTTGATGTGTTCAGGGCAGCTGTGAAGTCCTGCGGCTGATAGACCTTGGGACCTCCCCTTACTATTACAAGTGGATCTGGCAGCATCTGGAGCTGATAGATGACAAACCTCTGAGGGCTCACCTCAATGGTAAGCCAGATGGCCGCGTTAGGTGGCCTGCAGCACTGCAGGGGGCTCCTGGATTTTGTCCTGGTCCTACCTCCTATCTCTAGAGCTTCAAGGACCAGACAGGATGTCTGGTTTGATACCTCTACCAGCTGTAGAAACCTGGTCCGCAGGCCCTGCCTCCTTTCCAGCCTCCTCATGAGCTTCTTCCCTTTCACTCCGCAGGTTCTGCCACGTGGCCACCTACTCCTTGCCTCATACATCCCAACCCACCCACCCATTTATGCCTAACTTTCTCCTGCTTTTTAGATCTTGAAGTAAACATCCTTTCCTCAAAGAATGATCCCGGACTTTTCATGCCGGATCAGCATCTCCCATTACTTGCTACTGTATATCCCACTTAAGTACCTTGTATTCTCTTCTGTGCAATTTAACTCTACTGAAATCAAATCATTGGCTATGAGATGGTTATTAATTATGTCTGTGTTGGTAGAATTTAAGCTTAGTATGAGGGCCTAGAACCACCTGACTTCTGGCAGGTATTCAGGATTGAATCACAGAGTCAGTGGATAAACATGTTAGCTGCTGTGCACAGTTATGGGTTGCTTGGAGCTAAATAGAGCTCCCACTTAGTAACTAGGGAGCTTTCACGAGTACTTAGGGTTTCTCAGCCTGGTTTCTTCATTGTGGTTAAGAGGATAAACTCAGGAGCTACATTACTTGGGTTTGAATACCAGTTCCTTTTCTAAGTAGCTTTATTTATTTATTTATTTATTTATTTATTTATTTATTTTTACTGTCAATCCACTATAGAAAAAGCCGCATCTTACCAACTTTAATATGTTGTGTTTTCATTGCCATTCAGTTAATTCTTTTAAACTTCCCTTTGCATTTCTGTGGTTCATTGACTATATAGAAGAATATTACTTGGTATCCAAACATTTGGGGACTGTCCAGTTACTTTTCTGTCATGGATTTCTGTGATAATGTACTTTATGTAATTTGAATTCTCTTAAATATATCGAAACTTGTTTTGGGACCCAGAATATAATCTCTCTTGCTAAATGCTTTATTTGCATTAGAAAAGAATATGCTGGGGTATAGCATGCTATGAATATTAATCAGGTGAAGTTGCTAGGTAGTGTTAGTCAAACCATTTATATCCTTCCTGATTTTCTATCTACTTGCTCTATCAATTGTTAATAGAGTTGGTTGTGGTGGTACACACCTGTAATCCCACCACTCAGGAGGCTGAGTCAGGAGGATCTCCAAGATTTTGAGGCCACCCTGCACTACAAAGCGAGACTCTGTCTAGAAAAACAAAAAACCAAAAAATTGTTTATACAGAGGGTTGTTAAAAATCTCCAATTATGAGCTGGGCGTGGTGGCACAAGCCTGTAATCCCAGCACTCGGGAGGCTGAGGCAGGAGGATCATTGTGAGTTTGAGACCAGCCTGGGTTACAAAATGAGTTCAAGGCCAGCCTGAACTGCACAGTGAGACCCTGTCTCAAAAAATAGGGCCAGGGATTTAGCTCAGTAGCCTAAGCACCTGCCTGGTAGGTGCAAGGTTGTGAGTTCGATCCCTGGTACCAAAAACAAACAAACATACAAAAATCTCCAATTACAATTGTAGATACAAGGGGTGATCAACAAATATGGTGAATATTTAAAAATTTAAAAAATGGTTACAGTAAAAGATATTGCCATTATTTTCCCTCAAAATATTCCCCCTCACTTTGAACAATTTCTCGTTCTTCTTTTTTTTTTCCTTTGTGACTTCTGACTCTTCCCCAAAGTCAAAATGACCAAAAGGTAAATGTTTTGAATCAATTCAGAACATCAAGGCAGCCATGATAGTGCAACTAAAGACATTCAAGAAAGAGGACTTCTAGAACTGCTTCAGACTTCAGAAAGTAGTGACAATGATGGAATAAGTGTGTTTGAAGAAATGAGTATTTTGAAAGGGGATTAATGGCAATGTGTCTTTTACTATAACAATTTTTTAAAAGTACTGTATTTTTCTATCATACGTTGTATGTTTTTCCTTCCTTCCTTTTTTTTTTTTTTTTAAACAGGATCTCACTATGTAGTTTAGGTTGGCTTTAAACTCACTGTGTAACCCAAGCTGGCCTTGAACTCACAACAATCCTCCTGCCTCGGGCTCTTGAGTGCTAGGATTACAAGCCTTCACTACCATCCCCAGCCCTTACTTGGATTTCTATCAAGGTTTTGTTTTGTTCTGTCTTTTTGGTACTAGGGATTGAAGCCAGAGGACCCTGTAACATTAAGTAAGTTATATTGCAAGCCCTTTTAATTTTTATTTTGAGACAAAATATTTCTCAGTCGCTTTAGGTTGCTCAAGCTGGGCTTAGTTTTGCAGCCCTCCTGCCTCAGTCACCCAAAGCGCTGGGATTATAGGTATTTATCACTACACTGGCTTTGAAGCTGTTTTATTAGGGAATACATAGATGTTTAGGATTGAACTCTTCATCACTGAAAAATGAACATTTTGGTTTCTGGTAATATTCTTTGTGCTAAAGATCCACTTTTTCTGAGTTTTTTGTTTTTTTGTTTTGTTTAGACAGGGACTGACTAGCCTTGAACTCTCTATGTAGCTCAGGTTGGTCTTGAACTCATGGTGATCCTCCTGCCTTGGCCTCCCAAGTGCTGAGATTACAGATGTGCACCACCACGCCTGGGTTCTGATATTAATTTAATCACTCCTTTTGATTTAATTTAGATTCATTTTTATTAGGAATATCTTCTTCCATCCTTTTATGTTTACTCCATTTACGTCTGTATGTTTAAAATGGGCTTCATGCTATATCACTGGGTTCTGGGGCTCTGGGATCTCCTTCCAAAGGAGGTTCTTCTTGTCTCTCTCTCTCTCTCTGTCTCTTTTTTTTTTTTGTATCTGGAATCGAGCTCAGGACCTTGCGCTTGCCAGGCAGGTGCTTATGCTGCTGAACTATATCCCCAACCTGGTTCTTTTTGTTTTGAACAAAGAATTGGATAAAACAAATACAAAATGTAGCAAGGTTTTATGTTTATTAAAGATAGGAAAAGAAATATGCTCCACAGAATGAATTGGGGCCAAATAAAAGTAGTAAAAATGTGTACTTGATAGCGTGAGAATGCACTGCTGCAGAAGAGAGAGCACAGGAGTGCTGAGCTCCCTGGTGATTGTCCTTTTGCATCTCCCATTCCTCAGGCTGACCTCAGGTCCTAGCTGTCCTGTTGAAAACTTGCTGAGTTCTCATGAGAAAGACTGAAGATAGCACTCTCTGATTGGCTCCACCTATAGGGCTTCAAGAACTGTCCTGCACATGTGTCCTGGAACATGTCATTAACAGATCACTCCCCACCTCCCCAGCCAGTTTGCCAAACTCTAATCTCCTACCTCAATGCCAGACATAGTGATGTAAGCCTGTAATCCTGGAGCCTGAGGTTGGAGAATTGCCATGAGTTCAAGGGTAGCCTGGTCTACATAGTGAATTCAAGGCCAGCCTGGAATATATAGACTGACCTTGTCTCAAAAAAAAAAAAAAAAAAAAAAGGTAAAATGGACTTTAGTTAGGAGTGGTGGCACATTCCTGTAATCCCAGCATTCTGGGAGGTTTAGGCAGGAGAATCAATAGTGTGAGCCCAGCTTGGGCAATTTAGCAAGGACTTTTCTCAGAATAACAGATATTAAAAAAGAACTGGAGATGTAGCTTAGTTTAAAGACCCCAGATTCAACCCCCAGGATCTTATGAGTGCTAGACAAGCATGCTACTGTTAAACTAAGCTATATCCCCAGACCTTTATCTAATTTTTAAATTTTAAGATAAGGTTTTGTTATTCTAGCACTCTGGGAGAGGAGGCAGGAGAATTCCAAATATGAGCCCAGTGTGGAAAATTTAGCCACTTAGTGAGACACTGTTTCAAAATTTAAAAAGTTTCAGAGTTGGGGAAGAGGCTGGGAATCCAGCTCTGAGCAGGGCCCTGGGTTCCTCCAGTACCAAAAGAAGGTGGGGGGAGGGGACAGTGTGTGTTTGGATCTTGCTTTATTTTTATTTTTTAAACCCAGTCTGACAATTTCTGCCTTTCGTATTGAGATGTCTAGACTATTTATATTTAACATTATTATTGATCATGGTTGGGTTTTAATCTATCATTTTGCTATTTATTTTCTATTTGTTTCATAAACTCCCTTTTACTTTGCCCCCTGCCTTATTGATTTATTTGGTATGATTGTGTTTTATCTTATTTCTTGGCTTATTTGCTCTTTCTTTGTTGTGTTATTTTGATGGTTGTTTTAGGGTTTATTTGTATATTTAACTTATCACAGTCTACCTACAAGTGATACTATACTGCTTCACATATAGAATCAGAACCTTTCAACAGTGTATTTCCATTTCTTTCCTGTAAGATATTGTGTCATGGTCATATATTCTACTTTCATATGGTAAAAACCTTAAAATACGTAGCTATTACTTTTCTTTTAAACAATCATTTAAAAAATATTTTTAAGTAATACGAAAAGTCTTCTTAAAATTAAAAAAAAATTCTTTTGTCTGAAACAAGGTTTCACTATGCTGGCTTTGAATTCACTATGTTGCCCAGGCTGGCCTCAAACTCACAGTGATCCTCTTGCCTCAACCTCCTGAGTGCTAGAATTACAAGTGTGCGCCACCACACCCCACAGAAAAGTCTTTTTTATTAGCCTACATAGTTATCATTTTTTAAATGATCTTCATTTCTTTGTGTAGATCCAAATTTTCATGAAGTGCCATTTTCTTCTTTCTGAAGTACTTCCTTTAATACTTCACATAGTTCACATTTGTCGGCAGATTCTTTCTTTTCTTTTCTGGCTTGTTTTCCTTTTTCTTTTTCTTTTTTTTCTTTTCTTTCTTTCTTTTTTTTGGCTTTTTGAATCAGGGTCTCATTTTGTAGTCTAGGCTGGCCTTGAACTCAGTGGCAGTCATTCTGTGTCAGCTCCCCTAAGTGTTAGGATTGCAGGCCCATGCCGCCATACCTGGCCCTATTTTCTTTTTTTTTTATTTTTATTTTTTGCAGCACCGGGGATTGAACTCACAACCTCACACCTGTCAGATAGGCGCTTAAGTCACTGAGCCAAGCTCCCAGCCCTAGTTTTTTGAGGCAGGGTTGCACTATGTGGCCGGCCTTGCGCTCACGTTGTAGCCCAAGCCGGCCTCGAACTCACAACGCTCCTCCTACCTCAGCCTCCCGAGTGCTGGGATTAAAGGCGTGAGCCACCACGCCCAGCTCCTATTTTCATTTTTAAAAGAATTTTTCACTGAGTATAGAATTCTAGGTTAACAGATTTTTTTCTTTCAATATCTCAAAAGATGTTGCATTAACCTATGTTTCCCAGTTTTCATTGTTATTAACAAAAAGTCTAATAACATTCTCTTTCTTTCTTTCCCTTTCTCTCTCTCTCTCTCTCTCTGCCTTTCTTTCTTTTTTTCTTTCTGTGGTACTGGGGGTTGAACCTAGGCCTTCATACTAAGCTATATCATCAACTATTTTTTATTTTTTTATTTGTTAAACTAGTCTTTAGAGTCTTGCTAAATTGTTAAACTAGTCAGGTTGGGTTCAAATTACGGTCCTTCTGCCTCAGCCTCCCAATGTGCTGGGAGTACAGGCATGCACCATCATAAAATTCTTATTTTTCATAAGTCTTTGAATAACTTTGTGTATCTTCTCTACACATTGTGCCTTTTTACTGTGACTGGTTTAGATTTTTTCTTTTTATCAGTAATTTTAAGTAATTTGATTTTTTTATGGCTTAGTATAGTTTTGGTCATGTTTCTTTTTTATTTTAAAGAGGAAAAAAACACAGAAGAAAAGCAATCAAGCAAACAAACAACAAAAACTAAACCACCACAACAACAGCAACAAAAAACAATAGTGACACAAGTTTTCAAAACAAGATGATAGGAATTTAACAATGGTTGTTATATTGCATGTTATTATCTTCAAAATAGTTGCTCAGGTCACCAGATAACAGGCATGCAAAACTGATCAAACAGTATGATTTCCCTTTGAGTAGTTTCTTTCCCTTTCACTATATCTATTGTAACTTTTGGATCTTATTTACTTTTAGTTTCTTACACTAGCGAGACATTGCAGTGTTTACACATGTGAGTCTGATTTATTTCACTTATGAGTATGGTCTCTAGTTGCATCCATTTACCTATAAAAGCCTCGTGTTTATCCTTCTTTATAACTGAATAGTACTGCATTGTATAAAAATACCATATCTTTTTTTTTTTTTTTTTTTTTTTTTTTTTTTTTTTTTTTTTTTTTTTTTTTTTTTTTTTTTTTTTTTTTTTTTTTTTTTTTTTTTTTTTTGAGGCAGGGTCGCACTAGGTAGCTCAGGCCGGCCTTGCACTTGTGTTGTAGCCCAAACTAGCCTTGAGCTCACAATGCTCCTCCTACCTCAGCCTCCCGAGTGCTGGGATTAAAGGGGTGCACCAACCATATCTTTTTTATCCATTCCTTCATTGATGGGCATTTGGGTTGTTCCCAAGATATGGCTATTATAAATTGTGTGGTGGCACATTCCTGTAATCCTAGCACTCAGGAAGCTGAGGCAGGAGGATTGTTGTGAGTTCCAGACCAATCTGGGTTTCAAAATGAGCTCAAGGCCAGCCTGACCTGCATGATGAGATCCTGTCTCAAAAAAGACCAAATAATAATAATAATAATAATAACCCACAAACAAACAAACAAACAAACAAATAAAAAGCATTGTGCAGCTATAAATACAGGTGCACGTATGATGTTTTCAGTTCTGGGAAAATACTGAGAAGTGGAATAGCTGGGTCAAATGGAACCTCTAATCCTAGTTTTTTGAGGAGTCTCTACACTGATTTCCACAGTGGTTTTACTAGTCTACACTCCCACCAACAATGTAGAAGTTTCCTTTTTCCCCAAAGCCCCTCCAGCATTTGTTATTTGTTGATTTCTTGGTGTTAGCCATTCTTTCTGGAGTGAGATGGAATCTCAGTGTTGTTTTAATTTGCATTTCTTGAATGACTAGTGATGTCAAACATTTTTTCATATATTTAATTTCTTCATCTGAGGATTGTGTATTAATTTCAGATGCCCATTTTTGGATTGAGTCTTCGAATTTGGGGGTCCAATTTTTTTCAATTCTTTATAAGTTCTAGATAGAAATCTTTTGTCAGAGTTGGCAAATATTTTTTTCCAATCCATGGGTTTTCTTTTCACTCTCTGTGATTTCATTGAATGTGCAAAAACTTTTTAATAAAATGAGATCTCATTTTTGATTCTTTGAAGTATTTCCTGCGCAGTTTGGTTTTTGTTCATTAATTCTCTGCCTGCCCCTATGTCCTTGAGATTTCTACCTACTTTGTTTTCTAGTAGATTTAATGTTTCTGTCTTAATATTTATAACTTTGATCTACTTTGACTTTAGTGCATCGTGATAGGCATGGGTCTAGTTTAAGTCTTTGGCATGTGGAAAGCCAATTTTTCCAGCACTACCTATTAAAGAGAACTTCCAGTGAACTTGTTTGGCCCTTTTGTCAAAGATAAGTGGCTGAGTGTGTTTGTAGTTGTGTCTGTATTCTTTTCCATTGATCCTCAGGCCTGTTTATTTGTCGGTATCATGCTGATTTTTATTTTATTTTATTTTATTTTATTTTGTTTGTTTTTGTGTGATGGGGGCTAGGAGGTCAATGCCTCAGAATGGGCAAAGACCCAGATACCCCAAACCAACCACTATTTATTGGGTGTGTTCAATGCAGTGGGTGTATACAATGATAGGAGGGGCTGGAAGAAGATTCAGAGGTCAATAACTCATCAGGCAGTGGATAATCCTGGGATGTCTCAAGAGGACAGAGATGACTTTATGCTAATTGCTCTAGAGTCTTCTTTTTCATTTTAGTAGTTTTAGTTTAGTCTTAGTGGCTGGGAGAGGATGGCCTGTCCCAAGAGTTAATGGAAAGTCTCAAAAGGGTGATACTATAATCCCAGGCCTCCATTTATCCCTCAGGGAAGTATGCTAATTTAGCCCTTGTGAATTCATGATCTCCAGTATAGCCCCCTTTTTGCTTTTGTAATAGCAGCAGTTAGG
>RJWM01022943.1:0-32950 GCA_004363535.1 Dasyprocta punctata | reverse complement strand
TATTTTGTTTGTGTAGAAATCCAGAAAATGCAACTAATAGCATGAAGCAAAGAATGAGTGGAAAGTCAAGCAATTACTCGAGTGCAGCACAAAGAACAGATTACGGAGATGCATGAGGAAATGTTTATGTATAATGAATACATTTATTTTTTTATTATCATTTTATGAGTACATATGCATGACCAAACTTATTGAAGGACACAATATAAATATATTCAGTTTAATGTATGTGAAATACAACTCAACAAGTCAAGTGCCACTGAATTTCAAGAAAGCCCAAAAGAATTCATCCAACATTAAAAAAGGAAAATAAAAAAAGGGACAGAGAGAGACAGAGAGAGACAGAGAGAGAGAGATATGACTGATGAAATGTTGGTCTGTAATAACTGTGGAGAGTATAAAATAATTTACATGCAATAAAAGTCTTGGAAGAAGAAAGTGGAATGGGAAAATATATGAAGGAACTATGACAAAAATTTCTCATACTTGAGGAAAAATATTAATTGGGAATACAAAAGCTCAATGAATCCCAAGCAGGAAGCACCACAAAGATAACTATATCAAAGTGTGTCATTACCAAATTACTGAACCAAACACATATAAAGCCATAAGAATGAAAAACCAATACAGTAAGAAGATTTTTTAAGTTATAAAACAAAACTAATTGGATAAATGGAATTCTATGTCCAGTAAGAATATCTTTCAAAAAATAAAAATGAATGAATGTATTTTTATAAAATCAAAATTGAAAGAATTCATTATCAATTGCCCTTCTCTGCAGGAAATGGGAAATTACATCATTGTTCATGCTGAGGTTGAGTTGATACTATTCAAGGATTTAGACTTACAAGAAAGAACATTAAGATCAACAGAAATAAAATATAAAAATAAAAGTATTTTCTGCTTATATTTTCCACAAAGAACAACTACTTAAAATAACAAGTTGCATTATGAAGTGAGGTATATAAATATGTGAAAGTAAATATAAGACAGACATGGTGCAGGTTAGAGGGAAAGTGGGGAAGAAATGGCAGAGCTATGTGCTGTATAATGGCATTTCAGTTGATGATGAACTCCATAGATAAAGATGGTCCTATAAGATTGTATGACCTGTTGAGGGTTTGTGTGTAAGTATACTGTAGTTTTCTACAGTCAGGACATCCTCTAAGGATGCATTTTTCAGAACATTACCTTGCTGTTAAGTGATACATGACTGTACAGTATTTTAAGTTTCTACATATGTCAAGTGTGTAGGGAAAGCAGTAAGTGTAAAGTAGAGTTTCTGAAAGGTTTTCTACATCATACACAGTGATACAATATTGATCCAGGACATGTTGATAATTTAGGGATAAGTAATTTTAATTTTAAGGGAACTACTAAATATAAGTATAGTTGAAAATCTAATAATACCCATATAATGAAATATTGCAATTTAACAATAATGGCAAAACACAGGCAAGAGGCAACAGGGGAACAAAACTCAAGTGAAAACAATGGACAGAAAGCATATGGAAGTGCAACCATGTCAGTAAATACTGTAAATGTAAGCAGGCTAACTACTCCAAAGAAAAATGAGAGCCTGTTAACTTAGAAAGAAACACAAGACTCAACTATATGCTGGTAACTAAGGTTATATTTTAAATACAAGTCACAAATAAATCAAAAGTAGTGATATAAATAGATACAGCATGCAAATATTGATCAAAAAGACAATTATATCAGAGAACATATACTTTAAAATAACTTCACTAATGTCTTAATTACTTTTCACTCCTTGCTGAGACAGAATACCTGACACCCAAAATTAGGGAAGGAAAGGTATATTTCTTACAGTTCTTGGAGGTTTCAATCCATACTCAGTTGGCTCCAAGGCAGAGTGGCAAGGCAGGGCAGCCATTCTTGGTAGCTGCAAACTGCAAGCTGCGAACCCAGCAAGAGAAAGAGATATACCTTCCTCTTGCCCTTGCACTATACATTGGTTCCATCCGCAGGTGGGTGCAACACTCACATCACCAATCACAAACGCCAGACTCAGCCCCATCCATGATTACATGAGGCCTTGGGGGGGATACAGGACCATAAACCATCGAAGCTAAGATAACTGAAGATTTTTAATATTCATCCCTCATTTATGACACAGTAGATATATATAAATCAGGAAGCATGGAGAAGACCTGAACAACAATATGAATCATCTTTTCTTAAGTGATAATAGCACAACATTCACTCAGTAGGTATAGAATATGTAATGCTTCAAGTGCACAAGGAGTATTCAGAAATTAAACAAAATGATGGAGCATAAAAAATTCTAAGAAGTTTGAAATGCTGCAGAGTGCATTCTCTGACCATACAAGTATGAAATTAAACATCAGTAAGATACGAAAAAAGTTCTAAAATTGAGGTTATTAAACAACACACACATAAAAATACATAGATCGAAGAGAAGCCCATAAATAAGTTAGAAATAACTGAGTTAGAAAATATTGTCAAATGATAAGCTACAAAATATTGTGAAATGAATTAGGATAAAATCAAAATCAAGTTTATGGGATGCTGCAAAATAATGGACAGAGGAGATTTTTAAATCTTAATTGCTGATATTGTAAAAGTAGAAATATTTAAACATCAATGATATTTCAGCTTATAATTTTGTTTCCTGGTAGTGTCTTTGACTTAGGTATCAGTGTAAATTGTAAAATGAGTTTGAAAGTTTTCTCTCCTCTTCAGTTTTTTGGGAGCGTTTGAGAGGAATTCACATTAGTTCTATAAATGGTGGAATTCAGTCATAAAGCCATAATACCTTTGGTTTTTCTTTCAGAGGAGAATATTTTTTATTACCGATGACATCTACTTAGTCCTTACTTACTATTGATGTATTCATGCGTTCAATAGCTTCATGATTCAGTCCTAGATAGTTGTGTATTCATGGAAATTTATCCACTTTTTTAGGTTCCCTAACTTGGCAGTACTGTGGATAGTGTTGTCTTTCTTTTTACTTCTTTGGTATAATTTTTAATGACTAGTTTTGTAATTTATTGAAATCTTTTTTCTTATTTACTCCAACCAAAGTGTTGTTAATTCACAAAGTTTTTGTTAACCTTTAAAATCATCTTCTAGTCTCCATATAAATAAATTAAAATAACATTTGTTATTTTCTTCTTCATTCTAATTTTAGCTCAATATGCTCTTTTTTTGTAACTTGACATATATACAGTTAGGTTGTTTGAGATTGTTGTTTTGTTCTTAATGTTATCATCTCTTCTTCTGAATTTCCATATTAGAACTGCTTCTCCTGCATCCCATATGTTTTAGTACTTTGTGTGTTCATTTTCATTTGCCTCAACTTAAATTTCATTTTACTTTTTAATTTCTTCTTTGATTAGTTATCTGTTTCAGGGTATATTTTTTTAATTTCCACACATTGGTGAATTTTTCAACTTTCTTCTTGTTATTTATCTCTTTCATGTCACTGTGTTTAAATACTTGATGTGATTCACATTCTTGTGAATTTGTTGCAATTTATTTTGTGACCCAACATACGCTCTATCCTGGAAAATGTTCTTGAGAAGGTTGTGGATTCTGTTACTCTTGGGTAATAGGATATGTATATTTCCCTGATGTCCGTTTGATTTAGTGTGTCATTTGGGTCCACTGCTTTCTTATGAATTTTTTTTGGATGATGTATCCATTGTGGAAAGTAAGGTGTTCAATCACCTCACTATTTTTTTTTTTTTTTTTTTGTACAGGGGATCGAACTCACAATCTCGCACCTGCCAGGCAGGCACTTAGGCCACTGAGCTAAATCCCCAGCCCCCCACTGTTATTATAATGGTCCCTGTTTCTTCCTTAAGTTTTGGTAATATATGTGTTCTATATTTTAAAGTTCAAATGTTTGATGCCTGTGCATTTTCAATTATTATATCCTCTTTGGATCTTGTGACTGAGTTTAACTTAAAGCCTATTTTGTTCCGTAAGTGTATGGGTAACCCTACCCTTTTGTGGTTAGCATTTGCATGAAAAAAAAAGTTTCTATCTCTTCATTTTCAGCCTGGCAGGATGACTGGCTTCTTTTTTCTCATTACCACGTTCTTTTCCCATATCCTTACATTTTTCTTTGATTGCTTTAAATTTCGATTTTCCCCCAATGTAGATATGAGGCAACTTTATGATTCAGATGACTTTATCTAACACAGTTTTTTGAGGTTTTACTAAAAATCATTACATTTCTTTTTCATAATCCGGTGTGTATAAAAATGAGCTATAGTTTTATTTATGTTCAATTTGATTGCTTGAGTTTCTTAAAGAAAACGTCATTGGGCTGGGGATTTAGCTCAGTGGCACAGCACCTGCTTGGCAAGAATGCGGTCCTAAGTTCAATTCTTGGTACCTCCCCCCACCCCACCACCAAAAAAAGAAAAGTTTTTTTTACTATGCGTGTCAACATGGTAAAACCCTTTTTGAGATGGTGATGTAGCAATAGAAAAGCTAAGGAATTCCTGTAAAAAAGCTGGATGAAGGATTTACTCTAGTTATCACTGGATGAGAATGAGTTTAACATTAGCTAGAACTGTTTCGAGTTTTGTGGATAATAAAGTGATTTCCATTTTTATCTTGGAAAAACTAATGGTAAAATATCAATGAGCACTAGGTTTATGATCATATTCCATTTTAAGTTGATAGCAAATTAACTTTAATCACATATAGAAACTCCACACTCTTGTTTCTTCCCTCACATTTCATGCTATTGATGCCAGACATTTTATGCTATTGATGACATCATTTTGCATTATGTATCCATTAACAAATTACCTTTCTAGTTATTTTTAGTACTTTAATTTTTTAATTTTCATATTAAAGTTGAAAGTAATTTACAGGGCACTGGAACAGTATAGTATTGTGAATTTATATGCTTTCCTTATACAGTGAGATTTATACTTGCATGTATTCTCATACTGTTACTTAACACCTTTGTTTCAATTTAACCCCATTTAGCATTTCTTGTAAGATAGGCCAGGTGATGAGGAAATAATTCCTTCAGCTTTTGTTTACCTATACCTCTTTCATAGGAGATAAATGACAATTTTTCTGTCTATTATCTTGGTTAGCAAGTTTTTTACCCTTTGATTACTGTCTTGACTTGCAAAGTTTCTGCTGAGAAGTCCACCTTAAGGATTTGCCTTAGGGAAGCTCAGACACTTTGAAAGGGGAGGAAAGTGCAAAGCTTCTGCCTTTGGGTTTCTGTGTTGATGAGGGACTTAGAGCTGAATGAGAGCCACACTGGAGATACGCAGCTCTGGTCTTTGAGACATGAGTGGGCATGGCTCCTGCCAGAACTCCTCACGGACAATTCTTTTGTCAAAATCATGGACAAATGGAGCTATAGATCTGTCTGCAGGGGGACAACATCATTTCTGGGTCTGAGCCAGGGCCGTGGTAAGGTAACTTGCTACCTAGGGAGAGGTCTGTCCTCTCAAGATAACCTTCCTTGTTCTTGTTATTCACTAGGATTTTGCAGCCTCCTGTCTGAGTTCCAAAACTCCTGAAAAGGAAATTTTGTCTATGAATGACTGCAAAATTACCATTGCCATTGGGTATCCAAGCAGGCGACATCCTATTCTGATATCTTGCTGACATTGCTGATGACTCTTAAAAGTACCCAAAAGTGGGAAAATTATAGAGAACAGTCAAAGCTTACACAAATGACCCACACTGGGGTGTGTTTTTGAGTCTATTTTTGGCTTTGCTTAAAAAGCAAGTCTCAATTATAAATGTTTGGAAACAGGAGCTAAAATGGGTATGTCATTGACTTTATTTCTGGGTAAACTCAAGAGAGGAGATCTTGTAGGCCAGAAAGTGAGTTAAAAGAATTAGAATAAAAAAGTAAATGTAAATTGTTTGAAACAAGGTTTATGACTTTTTGCAACAGTTTTTTTCTTAAACAAATCCTTGTCAGCATGATGCATGCTGTGATCAATTTCCATGCTTTTGTGAATTTCATCAAATTAATATTGGAGAAAGGACTTGCTGGGCTCTTTAGTCAGACATTCCAAAAGTGATATCAGCTTTAAACAGAGAGAAAAGAAGAAGGAGAAGGGAGGGGGCCAGAAAAAGAAATAACTTTTTGTAAAAGAATGACAGAGGAAAAATGAGTATCTGAAAGATGTCATTACATAATTTGAAAAATAGAGAAAACCCATTAAGTCATGTATTGTACAAATGACTTTTAGAGAACAAGCAATGGAAGTAATTAACATAAAGGAACACATCATTGGGTAGCCTTCTGCTTATTTTTATGATTCTCTTGAATTCTTTCAGGTGCATTGATTGCTTTTGTGCCTCATCACTTCCTGATTGAAAAGTGACAAATAATTCAGTTAAAACCTGCACATATTAACAGTTTGTATGTTACCGCTGCCCGTTTTCATCATACTTATTTCTCTCTAGCTTTTTAGTCATAAATGGAAGAAATGTAATGAGAAATTATGCATGATGAAAAATGGCCCTTAGGATGAGTTAATTAGGAAGTGGGAATTCATGAAGGTAAATTAAAGGAACTGCAGTAATTCTAGTCTTGAATAGTGACTGCAGGGAAAAGATTTGGAGTTAGAAAGGTTCACTTACTCTTTTGTTCGTTAGACATATACTTGTTGAGTTCTTATCAAGACCTATACATTGCTGAAGAATTAGTAGCAAATGACACAGGCAAACCTTCTTGCCTTGCTGGATTTAACATCTGAGTGAGGGAAAGCAGTGTATGATCATAGTAAGTAGGTAAACTACATCATACACTACAGGATTTCAGTTTTTATAGCACATATTAAATAGGATGTAGGTTTGGAAAATGGTAGAAAGTGCTGCAATTGTAAGTAAGGTAGAAATGCTGGACCTCAATGAGTATTGAGTATTACAATAAAGAGTTGAAGAGCAGAGAAAGAAAAGCATGGACTCCCACGAACATTCTAGGCAAAATAAGGTTAGTGTAAAGAAGGAAGCTCATTTGACATGTTGAATAACAGCAAGGCAAATGAGGTAAGAGAGTGAGCAGGCAGTGAGTGTATGAGCCATGGAGTGAAGATAAAAGTTTAGGGGACCTGAGGAAGTTGAAGAAACCAGGAACATAGACTGTGAGAGGAAAGTCAGAGGCAATGAGCAAAGCCACCTTGAGAGAGACCACGAGGGCTGCAACTGGCCATGGTAGGGAAATGGGTCTGCCCAAATCCTTTAGCATTCACATCTCATCACAATTTGTCCTGAATGCTGGGCCTGGAGTGATATAGTTTAATATTTGCCCTGCTGAGTTTCAGGATAGCTTTGGTTCCATTCCTTTCTATCTCCTTCCTTCCCCCCTATGGAATGGGAATGTTTACATGTGCCATTGGATTCTAGAAATGGTTAACTTTATGTTTGATTTTTATAGGGATTCACAGCTAAGAGGTGGCCTGAAATTGGAGAGGAGACTTTGGAGTTGGACTTTTGAGTCATGTCAGAACTGTCAAGACTTTTGTGACTCTCAGAGATGGACTAAATGCATTCTGCATAATGAGATCCACTTGAGATTTTGGCACCTGGCCTGGGGCAAAATGTTGTGGTTCGGATCTAAACTGTCCCCTTCATATCATGTGTTTGGAAGATGATTTGGGTGCTATGCTCACCAATGGATTGGTCAACTGATGGACTAATGTTCTTGAAGGAAGCTGCTCCTGATAGGAAGATAGGTCACTGGAGGTTTGACCTGGAAGGGTATTTCTTTGTCTAAAACTCCTTCCTCCTTTCTCTGCTTCCTGGATGCCATGGTGTGGGCTGATTGTCTCCCTGACAGAGTTTTCTACCATACTACTACTGCTTTAGAGGCCGCTAAGCAGGGACTAAAACTTCTGAAACTGTGAGCCAAGGTGGACCTCTCCTTTAAACTGTATGTGTCAGGCATTTTGTCCCAGAGATTTAGAACATGCACTAATCCAGGAATTTATACTATTTATGTTGCTTTGTTTTAAGGGTAAGGAAGATGTGGGAATTCAGATGTAGAGAAAGGAGAAGTCTGGAGGGCATGACGTAAGGTCTTCTCTGAGACCCATGGGTTCTTAGTCAACGAAAATGTAATCTGGGCAGCTGCTGCACTGCTAATACTCAATCTTAAATGTTACAGGTGAATTGTGTTCCAGGCGAACATGTGACACGAAAAACTGTATTACTAAACTTGACACTGTTGCCAGTACAAGTGCATTTGGAATTTACAGAGTACTCAAAGCTTCACTGAACCCTTTGAATAAACTAAATGCTCTGAACAGCACAGGATAGAGATCCATACGTCCTTTCTCATTTTATCTTGAAATCATTATCTGGATTGTTATTTATAAGCATATGCAACCTAAAAGACAGGCAGTTGACATCTTTTACCAATCCTTCAAACTGTGTTTGTATCCAAAACTTACTACTATTGCAATTAGACAAAAAAATCACAGAAAGTTTTCAAATGCAATACATTTTAGAGTTGAATACCTACTGATTCTCATTTTTTTCATAATAATTAATTTAAAAGTTCTTCAAGGTCCTAAAAAGCATAATGAGGGTCATGGTTTTAAACATAAAAATTATGTGACAGTAGTGTTAGGACTAACACATAAAGTGAAAAGAGTCAGGAATACTTGAGTGAGATTCGGTAGACACCCATTTGAAGATCCATCATGTTTCTGAACACTATGCTTGCGTTGCAACCATAGATTCTCTCAACAGTTCTCTGATGTAACTGTTTTTTAGCTCTGTCTCAGATATGAGGTTCAGAAGGATGAGTAGTCCTTGTAAAATTGGTATTTTGAAGAAAGGCTAGCATGTTCTGAATATTTAATTTGTGCTGGGTTCTCTGCTAAGTACCTTACAGATCTGATACATGCTCAGTGCACTGATCAAACCCTGTCCTTTCAAAGAGATCTGAGCTCAAGCTACACTCAAGGCAACACATGGAAAAAGTGAGGAAACCAGAATTTGTATCCAGAACTGCAGGACCCAGCAATGTCATCAGGGATGTAATTTAAATTATCCCAAAACATACACATTCACATTTGCTTCAGCAGCACATATACCAAAACATGCACATTCTAAAGGCTGCGTTGAAAATTATGAAATGAAATTCACATATATGATCATATAGATGTATCTATGATTTTTTTTTAAAAAGTCAACAAAAGATGTGTTATAAAAAATAAACAAATTAGTTTAGGAAAAAACAAAGTCTATAATGCAATAAGTTGCATATGTTACTGGGTTATAAATGTTTGATGATATTCACAACCACTTATTATTAACATAATATTTTATTAAACATATAGTCTCTGAGAGACTCCAAAAAATTGCTTGATATTTTCACTATCATAGACTCATAATGTGACAGCTACAGAGATAGGTTAACCCACTAGCTTGACAACTCAAACATAAAAAAGTCATTACTGTTGGTGATTGTTTTCAATGGAAGATAACCCTTGGAAACATCCTCGAAGCAATAAAATACTTTCTTATGTAATGTGGCAGTTTTATTCCTATACAATTATATTTACTATCATAAAAGTATGCACTGTTTGTGTAATAATTATAAACAATTTGTTAGTGACCATACAGAGGAAGATTGAAATTCATATGAAGTGAAAAACAATTCTGGGTGGAAGAAACTGTCACTGGCAGAGCAAGGAAGCATCTAGTTTTCCTGGCCTCCACATACTCAGTAGTGATCATTGTGCCTTCTCGTTAGGACAATGCAAAATATGCACTATAAATTTCTGGAATGGAGTGGTATGCAGCTTCTTTTTGAGACTTGCTGCTACTGACTTCTCAAACATTAATCTGAACTCCCAGTGAATGTAGAGTTGTCACAGGTTAGGTTTGGAGCATGTCTAAGAGTGAACTGATTGTTCCTTACTGGAGTTGTATTTGTCAACTATCAGACATTTTTCATCTTCAGCATGTTTACTATATATGCAAAATATCACTTTTTAGTGATTATGTTGGAACATACTCACTTTTTAAATTGTTTACTTTAAAAAGAAGCATAAACTATCTTGAGTGGGAAGTAAAAATTTCCGTAAGTGAAATATAAACCTGACAATAATGTAATGGAGAGGTAAATTTGAGCATAAATGGGGCGAAAAGCCATCTTGAGTTACTCGTTCTGAGAAGACACAGAATATTCCCACATTTTCTATAACTTCAAGATGTAATCGCTGCCTTACTACAGGAAGAAAGTGGACAGTGGCCCTAACAGTGTGGGTCCTGGGAAAAGGTGACTGTAACGTGGTAACACTAAATTCACAAGACTGGGAGAAAGACCCCAGCCTCTAGCTCAGTGGAGACTCAACACTCATCTGGGAGAATTGGTATAGGGAAGATGGACTGTGAAAAATTGTGGGTGTTTAAATATAGCCATAGAAGTGCATTCAGCTAGTTGCAGTTTTGTGGAATGAGGGGATCTGAATCTGGAGACACCCCTGCAAAGACCAGTAAAAACTTGGGTCCCCATGATTCCTAGTACAAACACAGCCCCTGTGGGCCCATCCTTCCTCTGCTCAGAAGCAATCAGAATTTCAAAGACACTGACTGGCCACACCTCCAAAAGTAGGGTCTGGAAATTTATGGGACTTTGGCCCACGGTCCTGTCCTGGCCAGGGACTACTTGAGTGATGGATTCCATGGACATCTTGTGTTCTTTTCTGGGGCCCTCCTTCCCAGGTACAGAAGAGTTTAAGTCAGTACTTGAGAGCAGTCCTACCGGGCAGACCTACCCAGGTAACCGTCAACCACCACAGAGTGGAAGTCAGCCACCGACTGACTCTAAACTTTTTCCTTTTTGGCCAGAAGTGAAGGAAAACGCTGCACTAAAACATGAAAATATTTTCATCACTCTGTTTTTATTAGGCAACATCCAAGAATGGACTCCAGTATAAATATTACCACAAGAAGCAACGTCAGACATCTCTCTCTCTCTCTCCCTCCCTCCCTCCCTCCCTCTCTCTCTCTCTCTCTCTCTGTTTCTTTTCGTATGTTCCATGGAGTCATGTGTGTGTTTGCAAGTGCTTATGAATGCCAGTTTTTGCTTTTGCTTCTGTAGTCCTTATATCTTATTTCACTTTCCATTAATACTCACTTTCTGTCCTTTCCATTCCTTCTCACATGGCCTCACATCTTGCCTCTCTCTCCTTCTTTTCTGGTATAAAATATGATCAGTGAAATCCATTTTTTTCTTTTTATCTTTTACTGTGTGTGTGTGTGTGTGTGTGTGTGTGTGTGTGTTGAGACCTAAGTATGTGTGTAACTGTGTATGAATTTTAGTTATTGTTTTTGCTTCAATAGTACCTCTCTTTCTTTCTTAGATTTTCACCCAGAAAGTGTTGCTTTTGGGTATTCTAACTTTGTATTTCTGAAAAAAATGTGTTAATACCATTCAGTCTCCATAATGTTTTTCTCTTATTCCATTTACATTCCCTTTCTTACTCCTTTCTCTTTCCTCCTTTTATATAGCCTCTCAAATTTCTCCTCCCTCCCTTCTTTTTTCCTGGTATATAAAGAGCAATTTTTTCTGTCTTTCTCTTTTTCTCTTTCCTTATCCTTAACTTCTTTTCATTTTTTTTCTCTACTTTTTCCTAGCCTATCCTCCCTTAATTCTATTTCATTTTCCCAGTTTAGTGTAAGAGTAGAGAACATATAAGTAAGTTTTAAATTACAAATTTTCATTGTATGCTGACATATGGTTGGTTCTTTGGATGTTTGTATGACTGGTAATTGTTCTTTTCCTGCAATGCAGTGGTTGGGATTAAATCCAGTAGTCTGAATTGTTTGAGTAATGTTTTTACAGTGAGACATAGCCAAAGCTAAGGATGCAGTAGAGGGAGAAAGGCACTTGCTAGAGAGCTCTTTAATAGTGATTATATCGGTCACCCCAAGTGATCTACAAATTTAGACACACATAAAAATCAAGAATCATGAGACAAAAAACTGCCTCCAAAAAATTCGTAACTTCCCAGAACTTTACCTGACAATTATTGAAATTGACAAATTTCCAGATAAAAACTTTAAAAAATGATAGTGAAGTTGATTAATGAGTTCAAAGTAAAGATAAATGGGTAGCTGAATGAATAAGTTACTAAAATGATAAAAGAACACAACGAACATACAAATAAGCAGCAAAATAATTAAGATGAACAATGTAGGATATAAAATTACACTGTAGAAAAGAGATAAAACATTCTGGAAAAGAAGCAGAAAAAATTCAAACTTTAGTAAATTAAATTCTCAATTGAAAGTCTCAGCAGTTGGAAAGATGAATCAGAAGAAAGGATATCAGAACTTGAGTACAAAGCACATTAACTATACTCAGTAAGGATGAAAAATGACAACAAACAATGTAAAGATCACCCAACAGTTGATAGATAACTCTAAAGGAACACAGATAAAAGTCACTGGCCTTGAAGAAGGTGTTAAAATACAGGCAAAAGGCATAAACAATCTATTTGCTGAAATTATTACAGAAAACTTTCCCAAAGTTGGAGAATGGCATTTATAACCCCAAATAGATACAGTTTAAAAAGGGCCTCCTCGCAATGCATCATAGTCATAATGCCAGAAATTCAGGACAAAAAAAGAAGATTAAAAGATGTTAGAAGCTGGACATGGTGGTACATGCCTGTAATCCCAGCACTCAGGTGGCTGAGACAGGAGAATCACTGCCATGAGTTAGAGGTCAATCTGGGCTACATAGTGAATTCAAATCCAGCATGGACTACATAGTGAGATGCTGTCTCAAAACAAAACATAACAAAATCAACCAACCAACCACCCAAAGAATCAAAAAGAGAACACACACACACACACACACACACACACACACACACAAAGAAGTGGTAAATTGCTTGTAGAGGCAAACCCATCTGAATGAGAACAGACTTCTCAACAAAGCCTTAACAAGCAGGAGCACTTGGAATGAATTTTACAAAACCTGAAAAAAAATTATTCACCTGGATTATGATATCCTACAAGAATTTAATGGGCTATCCTACAAAGCTATCCTTCAAAATCAAAGGAGAGCTATAGACCTCTCAAGACAGTATAAACTAAAGAAATTCTGACGACCAAGCCAGGAAATAATGGAGAACGTGAGGCCAAAAACAGCTATGAGGATGAAAGAATAAACCTCTGTGGGACGACAGTTAAGGGAATGAGAAGCAGAAATGAATCAAACACCAGTAAAACAACAAAATGACAAGAATTGACACATCTTTTGATAACAACTTAAATGTTTTTTCTCTCCTGTTGTAGGACACAGGATGGATGATTAAATCAAAATGGAGGGTCCATCTATATGATGTCTGCAAGAGATACATTTCATCTGCAAACACATGATGTGCCCTGAAGGTGAAAGATGGGGAGTTATTCTCTAAGCAGTGAGAGTTATATTGTAAAACTATAGCAAACATAATAATAATAATAATAATAATAATAATAAGCAACATAGGCCTGGCACAAAAACATATATGTAAATCAGTGGAATAGAACAGAAGACCCAGAAATGTACTCACAGCCATGTGGTTTTTGACAAAGGGATCAAACTCATATCTTGGAGCAAAGACAGCTTCTTTAAAAAATATCAGTGAAAAAACTAGATATATATGCACATACATAAAGATTAAAATTAGATCTCTATCTCTCACCTTATATCAAGATGAATCAAAGACTGAAATATAAAAGCAGAAACTTTGAAACTACTAGAATATAGCAAAAGGAAAACACTTAAAGACATAGACACTGGAAAGACTGCTTGAATAGGACTTCAATAACACAGGAAATAACATCAAGCAAGAACCAACGAATGGGGTTACATCGAACTAATGTGCTTTTGCACAACAAAGGAAACAATCAACACAGAAGGCAGAAAACCTACAGAGTAGGAGAAAATTTTTACTAACTTCTCTTCTGGTAAAGTGCTATTATCTAAAAAATATAAAAAAACTCTAAACAACTCCCCAAATTGAATGACATAATCCAAAATGGGCAAATGAAATGAAAAGACAATTTTCCAAAGGAGAAATACAAATCATCAGTAAGTATATGATAAAGATGTTCAACATCTTTAGCGATGAAGCAAATGCAAATCAAAACAACTGAGATTCCATCGGAGTCCAGTTAGAATGGCTGTCATCAAGATCTCAGATCACAAAGAATGCCATTGAGGCAGCGGGGCAAAAGAACCATCCTATCTTGTTGGTGGGACTGGCAATAAGTGCAACTACTATGAAAATTAGTGAGAAGATTCCTCAAAAATCTAAAAGTAGGAATATTATTTGATCCAGCTATACCTCTCCTGGGTATGTTCCCCAAGGAGAGTTATCATACAATCATGATACATGCATACCCATGTGTGTGATGGATCAATTCACCATAGCTAAGCCCTAGAAACAGCCTAGATGCCCATCAACAAGTAAATTGATAAAGAAAATGTCAGACAGACATTTAAAACATTTTTTAATTTTAACAAAACTACTAAATAAAAGTATAGTTGAAAATCTAATAATACTAATATAATGAATGATTACAATTTAACAATAATGACAAAACACAGGCAAAGGGCAACAGGAAAAAAAACTCAAGTGAAAAATGGGAAAGAAAGCATATGTAAGCATAATCATGTCATTAAATACAGTAAATGTAAGCAGGCTAACCACTCCAAAGAAAATTGAGAGACTGTTAAATTAGAAAGAAACACAAGAGTCATCTATACGCTGGTGACTAAGGTTATGTTTTAAATAAAAGTCACAAATAAGTCAAAAGTAGTGGTATAAATAGATACAGCATGCAAATACTGATCAAAAAGACAATTGGTCTTGTTAATATCAGAGAATGTACACTTTAAAATAAGTTCACTAAGATAATTGAGGATTTTTAATGTTCATCTCTCATTTATGATGCAGTAAGTATATATAAATCAGGAAGCATGGAGAAGACCTGAACAATAACATTAACTATTTTTCTTAAGTAATAATAGCACAATATTCACTCAACAGGTACAAGATATGCAATGCTTCAAGTGCACATGAAATGTTCACAAAATTAAACAAAATGATGGAACATAAAAAATCCTAAGAAGTTTATATCTTACAGAGTGCATTGTCTGACCTTGAGTATGAAATTAAATATCAGTAAGATATGAAAAGCATTCCAAAATTGAGATTACTAAACAATGCACACATAAAAATACATAGGCCAAGGAGGAGTTCATAAATAAGTTAGAAATAACTGAGTTAGAAAATATTGTAAAATGAATAAGTTAGAAAATACTGTGAAATGAATTAGGATAAAAACATTTCTTCTCAGTCTTTTGTACAATAATCTATGCCCCCAAGCTCCCACTTTACAGATGATGAGATGAAGGTGCAGTCCGTTTGCATTACCTGAGTTCCCTGACATCTCACAGCTGGTCGGCTGCAGTGATAGCGCTGGGAGTCAGGGCTAATTGCAGAGCTCAGAGAATTCCATTTCTCCTGCTAATCGTCCATGGCATTGAAAGCCTTTATAACAGACTTCCTGACTGAATGGAGATAAAGATTTAAGGTGATCGAAACTCCTCTTTTTCTGAATAGAGACACTTTAATTGCAACATAGTAATGAATTAATATGTTCTAAAACATTTTACTTTGAAGCTCATTGCATTAGGTAAAAGGCTAACCAACTCACATGAACAGGACAAGACAACTGTTTCTTAATTACCCCAAAATGTCCTGTAGGTGTGCCTTCTAAAGGGAGTACTGTCAATCAGATTATTAATAAAATGCGACAAATGTTGGATATTATGGAATCTGGTGCCATTCTATGTGACAGCCTCCTCGACAGTGACTTCACACTCCCGGGAGTATGTTAGCAGCAGCCGTGCAGAAGTCACAGGCCCTTTGAGGACCCTCATTCTCTCCTGCACCCGCCAGTCACTGCGGAATTAAAATGCAATTTTCCCTCTCACTCCAGTCAGATCCTGAACATTGCCTTGGAGCCCGTCTATTCCAAACCTCCATTTTCTTTGCAAACCTGTGACCCTCCAGGCCTCTCCTTCTCAATCTCAGTGGATCAGTGCATCTCCTGCTGCACTGGGTGCATAGAAGCCACACATCCCCAGTCTTACATCTGTCTACCTCTGCACTTTCCTCACCCCCTTCTGTCACCCTGGGCAATGTGTGCCTCTCTACATAAGGCTGGTCTTCTTGCACCCTGCATTTTATCGCCCTCTCAGGAACTTTGCTTCACAGGTGCGACCTCACTACCTTTGCATAGCCTCACTGTCTGTCTCTATTGGATTTTTCCCATCACCATTTGTATATTCCAAATTCCCTCTTCTCCTCAAAAATTCTATCCTGCTTCTAGGATACTCCATCTACCACATGACTGCAATCACCATGTAGTTAATACTTACACCTAACTTTAATTTCAACACCAGTGCTCTCTCAACTCCAGACCTACACATGCAGCCTTGAGGAGGATGTGGCCACCTGGGTATCCCAAAGGTGCCTCATTCATCTTTTCCGAGCATTACTCATTCTGACATGACTGTCTGCCCATTGTTCAAAGCAGAGCCTGGAAGGTCAGCCTTGACTTCTTCCCTTCTCTGTGCTCTGTCCACAGATCCACGGTAGTCCACCTGCAGTGATTCCTGATGTTTCTCAGATGGCCTGTCTAGATTTCTCACTTCCTGCTGCTGCCTTGGCTCCAGGCCCCTCACCTCCCCTTGCTCCTGAAGGACAGCAGTAGTTCTTTCTGCGCTGCCACCAGTGTGGCCAGTGGGGAAAACCAATTGGAGAACATTCTTGCTCTGCTCACAACTTCCAGGGTACAATGCAAATGATCAAGCATTGGATGTAAGTCTGACATTGTTCTTGTTTGTATCTGCCTCTAGTCTCTCCGTCCCTTATGATAACAAAATGCCATGGTTCATCCTTTCTAAGGCCTGTGTCTCTTGTCTTGTCAGGATCGCTTGTCTATTCACCGCACCACCACCTACCAGACACAGTACCCAGACCTGCAAAAGCATATGGATGCTTCCAATAACATGAAACAAATAAATCTTTAAAGTAACCCATGCTGTCCTCCACAGTTCATGCCAGGAATGCTGATTCATTTTTGTGTCTCAAGTGTGCCGTGTTCATTCTCATTCTTCTGCATCATTGCTCTCACTCTTGCCTGTGCCCTCTGCTCTTGCCCTGTTTCTCTCGACCCTTGTTGACAGCAGTCAGAAGCAACTCAGGAGAATGATGAGAACACGCAGGAGGAGACAAGACACATTTACCAGGCCGTCACATGATTACCCAGGAAAGAGAAAAATGGTAGAGCCTGTGAATGTATTGATGGTTTTTGTGTGCAAAAATCAGCGAGGAACCCTGAGTGTGAATATGTTTGCTCCGAACCCAGGTAGCACAAATATGTCCCAGACTATTTCTTAAGAAGAACAATTCACTTTGATATTGCATGTGATTTATCTTGAATTTCAGAAGTGCCCAGGGATTCTGGGAAGACAAGAAAAATAGTGGTGGCATTGTTGATAACAATAATAATGCTTATTAAGTGATTACTATTGTCAAATAATTCACTTAGTGACTTGTGCTCTATTTTAACCTCACGATAAACAGTGAGGCTGGGATTAGTATTTTCATTCTTATTAATAAATGTTCAATGACTTGGTTAGATCTGACCAAATGCAGTTAGACAATAAACCCGATGTCTTTTATACATTTCTTTAAAGACTAGAGGAAAATGAAACAATGTCAAACCTATGCTATATAGTGCATAAATAATATATATAATATGTGTATATTATATAATGTGTAATATTTTATAGTTTCAACATGTCTGTTCGTACATCATGTAACATTTTCATGCAATATTGGGTAATATGTATGAACTAGTATTTATTAAGAACTCTGAGTAAGGTAGCGTGTAAGCATGTGATATATAATATGTGGTCTCAATGTTTATTAAGAACTCTGAGTAAGGTAGCATGTAAGCATGTGATATATAATATATGATCTCACTTAATGTTTATTAAGAACTCTGAGTAAGGTAGCATGTAAGCATGTGATATATAATATATGATCTCACTTAATGTTGACACATTAGGTGTCATTATACTACAATTGTCCATGAGGATAAACTGAGCAAAGTTGAGTAGATTTTTGTCTGAGGTCTTATAGACATGACAGAGCTGGTATTTAAACCCTGGTTTATCTAGCATCCAAGACAATGCTTACCCACTGTGCCATATAAACATACTACTCATTAAAATGCAATGAATTAAGCTGCCAGAGATTTTATCTACCAAGTAGAGTAATTCAAGCGGCCCAATTCATGGTGTTCCCTCAGATAAAACCAAATTTTGAGAGAGAAAAGTAAGGTGTGGGTCTGCTACCATGTGATGGTGAGGTATCCCCACAACTCCCTTGGCAGGCCATGGATGCAGTCAAAGGAGGGGGAAACCACTCTGGATGGTGGCTTCATGCAACCGCAAAGAGCTTGGCTTCTCTGTCAGAGCTGGATCTCAGTTGAGTCACAGCATGTGACCTGGTCTACTTGTTTCACTCTTTGTACCTCAGTCTTTTTGCCTTAAAATGGAGATAATAGCAATTCCTTTGTCATGATTGTTTATTATGAAACTGCAGGGAAAATATTTATCAAATGTCTGGAACATATTAGTGCTTAATAAGACAGTTATTATTGCTTCACAATATAGCTCAAGATTAACCTGCATGGTACTCATCTCTAAGACAAATTTTTCTCTTGTCTTGCCATTTTGAGCTCCTTTATAACAAAAAAATTTTTATCCTAAAACATCACCATGTATCTATCCATGTATTCATTTTAATATGCCAGGAAATTCTTAAAGGAAGAAATACTAGCTTGTGATTTAGACCCTCAAATGCCTCCTGCAATATCAGAGCTAGGAAACCAGGTATCCAAATATCATGAAACAGTATGAAAATTACTGTATTTCAGGAATTCAGCATGACAGTTTCTTACTCATCCTTCAAGAGAGGGAAGCTTAGACCCCACAACTTATGGTTTTAGATCTTTCCATAAAATTTTTTTTAAATTTATATCCTCAACTGTCACTATTAACAATTTACTCACTAGTACTACATATTTATAGGCACTTGTACTAAGCTAAGGGCTGTTTGACAGCTGAGACCTAGTGTTTTGTTTGTTTTCTCTCTTTTATATGGCTTTAATATTTTGGGTCATGCCCAAAATACAGGAAACACTCACATGTTGGATGATAGAATGAGAGAGAAATGAGAGGAAGGGAAAAGAAAGGAGTGGATAGATAGATGAATGACTCCAAAGGAAACATTCAAAAGAAGATGTAAGTCCTTGCTGAGAGTAAGAGAAGGAAAATCTGTGTGTAGGGGCATTCAAATTGTATTTAATGATAAATGAGACTTCACAAACAGAGAAGTCACCAGGGAGTGGAGAGAGCTGGTGGCAGCAAAGGCACTCCAGGCAGAGCAGAAGCATGGACAGAGGCACAGCACCGGACTGAAGGACGTACTAACTGATGGGGACCAGGCCCAGGGGAAAAGAGCTGAGATTAGAAACCAGGGAAGGAGCAGAGGAAAAGAGATAAATGTCAGAATTCGAAAGGCCTTGGACACTATATTAATGAACTTCAACCTTCAAGGTGTAGTGGCTGTACAGACAAGGGGTGCTCTTGCCTGTCTCTAACAGGTTTTCCCACAATTGAGGACATTATTTGTTGACTTTCTGCTAAGTATCAAGTACTTGATTAAAATCGAGGATGAGCAAGCAGCTTCAGTGGTATTTCTTGCGAGTTTAAGTAACTGGGTTTTGGCACCTATAACTTTAAAGGAAAATTGAAATAGCTTCAATACTCAATTAGTCTGAAACCAGTTTTAGAATTTCCAAAAAGAACAATTAAAAGCACAAGTCTGTCTCCTCAGCATGTTTAGACTTTGGAATTCTTCCTGCTTTTATTCCATTGAATGAGATAGAATGAAAGTGATAACAATACCTAGCATATCTTTAAGCTGTGTTTGTAACACATCCTCATGAAATCATCTCATCTGATCTTCACAAAAACTTTGTAAGCTATGAAATATTATCTTCATTCAGCAGCAAGTAAACAGGCACAGAAATAGCAAGATTTGATTCTTGTGCCTTTTTTCCAAGCTGGGAAGAGTCTGAATATCTGTTAGTGTGGATAAAAGTCCCTTTTCATATCCAAATCAATCACAAAAAGGCGACAGTAAAGGGATAATATAACCTGTGTTCAAATGTGCTTTGTTGAATGCTTTCCATGATGGTCATTATATAATCCCACCACCTCTCCCAGACAATGATGCATACACTGTAGAAAAGGACACTAAAGCCGGAAGAGGTTAGTAAGCTTGCTCAGGTTAGCCCACCTGCGAAACAGCAGAGCCAGAGCTGGACCTTAGTTGTGGGCTCCTACACACATTGCTTTTTGTCACCTTGCACTGTGACAGTATTGAAGAGTGCAGTACAGAGCGCATACTGCCACATTTTATCACTGACCAGACTTTTGACCTTGGGATTGGCTTTATAACTTAAGGACCTGTACTTTTTGTTCTCATCTTTAAAATGGAGATACTACTATCACTTGTCTGTAAGAGTTCCTCTGCAGACAAACCGATAACTTGTACATTGCTTAAAGAACTCGGAGAACAAATGTACACCGTGTGTTATCTGCAGCTAGCGAGTCTTAGGAATCTTGGAATGAATCCCTTTTCCCAGACCCATTTCTCATCCCCCAACCTCAGAAATAAGTATTTTCACAGGTTCTAGGTTACAGTTGTCAAACATTCTTGACACCAGACCTTTGGGGTGAATTAGTCTCGGATTTATCTGACTCATTCAGTTCATCTGGCTCCTGGTCAGGTTTTTCTACCACTCTCACAGTGTCAGCTCAGTGGGAAGGCTAGAAATTACTTCCTCAACTTTCCTTGCCTAAATTTTCCATTCTCTGAGCCCAGCCTCATTGGAGTAGCGCCTAGACAGACAACTAGCTTTTGTCTGACTCCTTTGACAGAATGATGGTCTGATGCCCTGTCCCATGCATGCTGACCAGTGTCCTTCCTCTGCAAACCCTCGGTCCCTGCCGTGGATAACGTTGAAATCACTAAAGATTGACTCTGTCACCCCTGGCTTCCTCCTCCTCTCTGCTCAGATTTTGCATTGAACATTTATGATATGTTGAGAACTATATGATTTCCTGGGAAACAACTCCAATCAAACAAACATGGTTTCTATCTTCAGGGAGTATAGCCAGAATTTAAGCAATTATTCAAAAATTATGTAATTACAGTGTGTGTGTGTGTGTGTGTGTCTGTGTGTGTGTGTGTGTATGCACTTCATTCTTGGAAAGAATTAAGAAAAAAGTGATCATCTTTAACAGTTTCTGAGGATTGTGACACATTTTTCAATCTACACATGAGTAATTATTATAGTGTAATTAAAATATTTTACCAAGCACACATTGGATACTTTGCTCAAGATATTGCATTAATCTTGCCTTTTCAGTCTGATTAAACTTATGACAAATAACCACATATTGCTTGTGAAGCATTTTTCTACACTCTGATAAAACAACTGATTTGAAGCATGGTTTCTGTCTTTAAAACTTTCACAGTGGAATGGTGTTCACCACGAGTTTCAACTGCATGTTATCTTGAGTGGGTTAGATCATGGTGGTACATAAAATGTACTACTTTTTCAGTGTTGCATTATGAATGACTGTAAACTGAGTTTCTTAAGATTCACACATTTATTAGCTCAGGATTCTTTAGGCCAGAAATTTTTGCAGGTCTGAATTCTCACTGTAAGGTCTCACAAAGCTGATTTCAAAGCATCAGCTAGCATGCAGGCATTTAGGGCCCTGGGGAAGAATGCACTTCCAACCTCATTTGAGTTACTGGCAAACAACGATTCCTTGAGGGCTATTAGGTTAGAGTTATTCTCAGCTCCTGGAAGCTAGTCTCAAGTCTTCCACATGATCCCTTCAAATTCAGCAGCAGAACTTTTCCTTCTCATTGAATCTCTCTCATTTTTTGAATTTCTCTGACTTCTGCCACCACAGAAAGAAATCCTTTCCTTTTAAAATAGTCATGTGATTAGATGAGACCTACTCAGACCATCTCATTATAAGCTGCTCAGTAGCCTTAATGGCATCTGCAAAATCTCTTTTTGTGTATAAGCATTAAGTAATAAGATCATTGGCATAACATTAGGGCAGCAAGGTTATGGGTACCATATAGAGAATTCTTCCTAGGATGTGTGACGAACAACATAAAACAAACATGAAAGGAAATTCTTCCTTTATATGAAACAATAAAAGCTTGCTTCTTATCTGTAAACAGTACCATGGTGGGTTGGTTCTATCATTGCTCCCAGTGCCCTTCCTCTGATAGACTAGTCTTTCTCTGGAACATGGCAGTGATGTGGCAGTGATAGAAAAAGAGCAAAAAGATGAATGCTGCCAGTTTTTCATACTGTGACACCAAAGGTACTCATGTGGCTTAAGATCACATTGCAACAATGAAAGAAAGTTTCATGGCCAGAACCTCCTTCAAGGGTCAAGGGGGCAAAATCCTAACATCTGCCTGAAAAAAGACAGGCCTGGAAATATTTTGTGGTTAGAACTAATAAATAACATAGTCATCTAGCATAGGAAGTATGCTTACTCCTCATCTACACCATCAGAGATAACCGCAAAAATCCAATGTAGTTGTATATAAGATCAAATTTCTGAGTTTGGGTATGTAAATGTCACCATGTCAAGGGTTAAGTACCCTATCTTTGTAGCAGGTCTCGTGGTCCCCCAGTACGGTTATCTTCATTTGATAGAGAAGCTTCATTTGGTTTCAAAAAATTAAGTTGCTTCATCTAAGTAAAACCAGCAATAAATAGTAGATCCAGGATTTAAATCAAGACCTCTCTCTCTCTCTCTCTCTCTCTCTCTCTCTCTCTCTCTCTCTCCAATGATCATTACTTCATTCCCAAGTGACACTGCAGGGAGAACGATGGGGCATGTATCTTGCCGTTGAAAGTCATTAGCTCAGGTGAGGTGCAGGAAGGAACCCCAGCTTGTAGTTAGAGCTAGAGTAGACATGGCGCAGTGCTGTAGGAGTACCAGATGGGTGAGAAATTCTTGAATAATGAGGAGTTTTCCACGTAGGAAACAAGAGAAGGAAGGGGACTCCAGAAGTGAGAAAAGAACTGTCCTGAACCCCAGACAGGAGACGAAGGAGTGGGTCATGGACATCCAGGTGTCACTGGGAAGAGATGGTCCTTGAGGTGGTTGTGGGCCAAAGTGGTCATTACTGAGCTGTGCATGCTTAGTCAAGGAATTCTGACTTCATCCCCTGGGAGCCTTGGAAGAATTTAAGAAACTATGTAAATCCAGATCTTCAGAAAAAGAGTTGCTGAAATATGATTACATATGCATGCATTCAATTAAAATAAATATTTGTGGAATGCTATGGCAAGGGATCCGGGGAAGATAAGGAAATGATGTGCCTTGGGAGGAAGACAATGAAAGTTTAGATGGAAGAACCTGAGAGTTCCAAGTCAACTGAAAGTATTTCACAAGGATAAAACATGAAACAACATCAGAGGCACGTTCAAAGATAAGTAACTGTTAGAAAAACATAAAGAAAGCTAAAATAACTAAAAATACTGTGCATGAGGGTCTTCATGGGATGAAAAGATCTGGCAGCAAGCCCTTGCTCACTATTTTCAAGCATGCAAATATACCTGTGTGTTTATGTGTTAACCAAAAACTGTGTTCTTTTCCAAGCTTACTTGAGAAGTTGCATTCCTAATATGGCTTTGTGTTGTCTTTTGCATGAGGCACAATGGACACACAACACCTGGTCCTTTCTCCTTGGGCCAGTTTTGCTCTGTCAAGAGTTGTTTTTATAAAAGACTGTGTTTAACGTAACCTTCTGGGCCGTACCCATATCCACTGACCGTCCTTCTTGATAAGTCTTCAGCCACCCCAGTTTTGTGTGCATTTAGGGGAAGGAAAAGTGGGGCCTACAGTGGCTTTCAAATGGGACATTAGGAACCTATAGTGAAGCTGGCACCAAATAAGAGAACGTGGACCCCAACAAGGAGTACTAATGAAAAATAGCTGGTGTTCACAGGGAGATAAACAAGGAGATTGCCAGGAAGAGGATAGAGGATAAACTAAGGAGACAGTATGGCCAGGGACAGAGAAAATTTAACAGATTGCAGAAGAAAGTGAATGACTGGAGCAGCTAGATAACAGAGCCCAGAGCAGCATCAGCCTCCCAGGAGAAAATTGTTACAGAATATAGCACACACACCAAGGCTTTGCTCTCATATTCACCTGTGTGCGCATGTGCGTGCACACACACACCCTTCCTACACACACATTGCCTATTTGTACACAGTGCTGTAGCAGTTGATTCTCCTCATATCCCATGATTTCTGCCATTTCTCAAGTCTGTGAAATGAAGATTCCCGTCTCTGCTTCCTACCTAAAGCTTGACCATCCATTCATCCACTTCTCAGGAAGAAGTCCCAGAGCCTCAGTGTCCTATTTCATCTCCAAGAAAATGCACTTTCCTTCTTAGCTTTCCCTGTCAGTCCCCTGGCTACTCATCAAATATGAGTTATGTGCAAGTTGCCTTTTCTCTGTAGAATGCTTTTTTTGTGCTTCATTAAAATAAAAAAAAAGCTGATTTGCTTGTATTTCTACCACTAATTTTGGTACCTTGGAGTATGGACTTTATGTAGGTTCCCACTTACTTCTGACACCAAGCACAGGACCCAGCACTTAGAAGGCTCCCAGTTAATATTTCTTCAGTGAATAATTAGATTTAACACTAGTAAGGACTGGAGTTCAGCTGGGTGTCAAAGGGGAAGAATAAGATCATGTTTTTCTCATTAATCTTCCTTCAAACCTTCGCTTCTGCTTGCTAAGTCATGCTCTATTCTCATTCCTAGATTTATTCCTTTTCATTTTGCTTATTAGAGAAAACAGAAGCAAAAAAAAAAAGGAAGAACACATTTTATATTTGAAAATGTTGATGGCCTGCATTACATAATTCATCCCAGAGTTGACCTCCTCTCCTCTTTAGTCTTCTTATTCTCACAAGCTTCTTAAGAAAGAAAAGCAGGAAAACGAAGTGTGTTGATCATATTTTCCAGGAGCTGCATGGGGCATTTTCAACACATTTTTCCCCACTAAGTCCACAGTACTTTGCAGGTTAGGTATTTTTATGCCTGTTGTAAAGCTGAAGGAGTGACAGTGCAATCCTGGGCTCCGAGTCACATAGCCAGCAAGAGGGAGGGTGGGGACAGAGCTCAGACACAGGGGACTCAAAATCACTGCTCATTTTCTTCCACTCAGGTATCTCTCAAGCATACTGCCCAGAGGAAAAGCACTGCCAACTTTCTTATAAAATCCTCCTGTTTGATACATGAGAAAGTTGAGATACAGTAAAGGGAAATGACAACAGGACTACTTAACCAAGTTGATTTTTCTTCCTTCCCTCCCTCCCTTCCTTCTTTCATATTCTTTTGTGCTGGAGTTTGAACTCAGGACCTTGGCATGCTAGGAAGATGCTCTACTCTGAGCTACATCCCCACCCCTTATTTTATTTTGCAGGAGATCTCTCTCAGTTCCCCAGGCTGGCCTTAAACTCGGTTCTCCTGCCTCAGCCTCTCTAGTATCTAAGATTACAAGTGTGCACCACCTTGCCCAGCTTAATATAGTTGATTTCATAAGCAGCTTTGCATTTCCATAGTTCTTTCCTTACCTTGCTCAAGAATAGACTCATGATGCTTTTAATAGCTACCAATAGATCAGAGGACTATAGACAACAAATATAAGTGAACAATTGGTAGGTGGCTGCTATAATTAGGCATGCTTATTTTGAATGCAGAACTGTGATCTCAGGCAGGCTCAACTTTGAATCCCAGTCTTGCCACTTACTAGTTGTGGGAGGAAAGATTTACCTGTATTACCTATCAATTTTCTTCTGAAGTTATTGTAAAGATTAAATGAAATGAGCTATGTGAGACACTTTGCATTTTGTTGGGGGCCCATGATACATGTCAAAGAGGTGTGCCATTATCTTTAAGCCTTTCGGGTGCCATAGTATAACAGGAGTTGGCAATATATATGATGGAAAGGGATCCTTGATCTTTGCCCCCCACTCCACTTTCTATAGTGTAAGTATGAGATGGCCATTATAAGTTTCCACATCCCCAATACCTTCAGTGGGTTAAGTTTTATAGTTATTAAATTCTTGACATTTCTAAAATGCAAGTCTTAAAAAATGTACTTTGGAAAAAAGAAGTTTCTCTGTGCTTATCCGCCACCAGTTTCTTTCCAAGTGACTTTAATATTTTCCACTCACAAGATCTAAACCATAAGAAAGTTGCTATGGAGAAAAATATGATATCATTAATCATAGAAAAGGCTTGAGGTCATATACATGGCTGAGGCATTGACTTTAAGTGTTTCAAGTTGCCAGAAGTACTTGAAATTTTATAGAAGAGCTATGATCTTAAGTGACAGCTATGATCTTAAGTGACAATTTACCTGTTGAAACAGATTATCTTTAATGGTGGGAGTATAGAAGGAAAAGGCTCATAAGCCTCAGAGTCAGGAAAATCAGCTTTCATCAGCTGAGAATATCACTCATATTCGTGGTTTTGAAATAGGGTAGTATGTTCTCTGCATCTCAGGCTTTTATTAAATTCATAAAAAGAGATTTTAATACCTACTTTGCAGCACTATTATGATCCTTAAGTGTGAATGAAATATCCAAGTCTCCCATACCAAGAGTAGTCACAAATGACATCTCAGTGCTTTATTCCATGGAGCCACAGTGCCCTGTAGTTGAACCCAACTCTACTACTTGGTAACTGTATAGCCAAATAACTTAACTCTTTGAACTTGAGTAACCAGGTAAAATGAAGATTGCCAACACCTACATTATGAGATTTGCATATGTATAAAATTATCTAACTTACAAATAGTGGAATAATGTTTGGTGTGGATTAACGATTCCATGAATGTCTTCCTCCTGTTTCCATTCCACATTCCCCTCCCCACTTGCCCTTTCCTCTTGACCCAGGCCTAACAGCTGATATGGCAGACATTGTCCTTTTTCACGATGCTACTCAGTTGCATTAATACAGCTCCCTCCTATCCTCTGGTTTCCAGAATGAGTGTCATCAGAAGTCTGTCTTGACTCCTTCATATTCATGAGCAAAAGTTATGTCCCCAATAAAGAAAAACAGTGACTAGCCACTAGTTATTTGCATGTCATGGCCCCCTCCATGGAGAAACTCTTGGGCTTAGCACACCTTCTGCTGTCACGGTGCTTCAGGATGGCTGCGTTGTACTGCAATTCCTGGCTTTGCCTAGGAGTGTGCATTATGCAATCATGTCAACTTTGCTGGCTCTAGTTGGGACTTAGCAACCTCTAATTCACTTTAAAAGTGTGTCATTCCATGTATATCAAAGAGAAATTCTGCTTAATATGGTAGTCTAACTTGATTTTATTCTTGAGGGTCATACATTTATTCAGACATTACTCAATACACTCACAATGATCCAAAGTACACATTACAATTTGAAGAATCAATAACATGGGCATAGTTTCTCATTCACATTCAGGGAATGGGGGAGGGAGGGAGGGAGAAAGAGAGAGAGAGAGAGAGAGAGAGAGAGAGAGGAAAGAATTTCCAAGTAAATAAAGCAAAATTATCATGAAGTATATTAGATTTATGCTTTTTAAATATGGGATCAGACAGATGTGATTTTAAATATTGAATCATCTAATTATTTGTGATTTGAGAAAATTAACCTGTCAAACCTGAATGACCTTGTTTGAAACAAGGGCTGCTGTTACATTTTAAAAATACAATGTGCAGGCGACTAATGAGTGCTTGATACATTCTTTTTGGAACCAAGGAGACCTAATTTTGAATCCCAGGTGTATTAGTCACATTTTATTAACAAAATGAAAATCCTGAGGCAGCCTGCTTAGGGAAACAAAAATACAGGAAGCTCACGTTTTTTGTAGGTTCAAAAGTCAATGCCTGAAAAGAACTAGAGATGAATATCCAAAGATAGTGGCAAGGACAAGAGGTCCTCCGAAGACTCAGAAGGGTCTACTTCCTTCTTTCCCTTTTTATTTCATCTAGGCTCCAAGACTTGTCAGTTGTCACACACATCCAGGAGGTCCTTCCCTCCTAAATTTGAACCTGGCACACCCAGACACACCCAGAACTATGCTCCACTAATCCGCTAAATGCTAAAGGTTTCTCAACCCACTCACAATTAGTAATTACACGTGGCAAAAAGCTTAGGCAGACAGGCATAAGTCACTGTATAATCTTTAAAGTACTTCTGTTTTAATATTAGTAATTTAATATTAATTAAATGAATATAATTTATTTTTCAACATGAGGTTCATAGTTCCCATATTTTTTCTGAAAGTAACACAAGATCTTTCTTAGACTCCACCAATTCTGCAGAATTTCCTATAATTGACTTTCGTTAATTTCAGTTTTAAAATTGGAAGATATTTTCAAAGAAAGTTCATTGGGTAAGTCTCAGGATATTCATTCTCTATTGAATTAGTGAGTGGTTTCCTGTGCTTTATGAGTGAATGTTTAACAACTTGATTTTTTATTTTAGTTAGAGGAGTCTAGATTTTAGCATTTATCAATTTCTGTGTTGAAAATGCTTCCACAATGTCCAATTTCAAGTTAACTGTTTGTAACAACTGACTCATGAAATTCCTGAACTGGTTCCGGCATATGTACAGTGCTCTGATAAACCCAGCATAGTAAGCACTAAGTTCATTCAAAATTTCAAAACCTTCAATGAGCTGTGAATACATAAAGGACTGAACCTTAAATAAAAATAAGATTAAAAAGAACATAATCTCTATAAGATTTTACTTCTGCAAAAATAATGTTGTGATAATTAAATAAAAATATATTGTGTGAAGCCAATATATTTGTGTGAAGAATATATTGCATAAAACCAAATGGTAGAGTATAGAATATTTCCAGAATTCTAGCCCTAATGTGAATCATCAGTAAGATACTTGATGCTGGGACCCTGGAAGCAGCATTTCCTTGAGCAATGGAGGAAACCCAAACTGAGGCAAATCTTTCATCAAAAGTAGATACCTGTACACAGATAATTCCTGTCTTATTATTATGAAGTTACCTCCCAACAAACCCATCAGAAGTTAAAAATATTGAACGCTGAAAAGGTTTTAATAAACCTAACCTACAGGAAATCATAGCTGGATGACAAAGTGTGCGGTAGTGTATTGGTCATTGACCCTCGTGGTCACCTGGCTGCCTGGGAGCCGCGACTCCTTGTTAGAGACATAGGGTTGTACTGTGACAATGGTAGCCCCAGAAAAAAAAAAGATCACAGTTTAAAATTCAAGGTATGGTTTCTACTAATAGTATTGCTTGGGGGCCATAGTACAGTTGATAAATTGTAAGTTGTAACAATTATAACTCATCAACTGAAGCATAGTAAGTCAGGTATGAACTGTACCAGTTTCCGCAATTAAACATTTAGAAAGAAGGCTCAGAGAGACCGCAGAGACAGAATGAAGCTCGTGGGTGACAGACGATGATAACAACATAATTAATAGCAGTTAATTATCTGGTGCTTATCACATAGATGGAAATTGTTTTACTTCAATTGCTTCATTTAATCCTCAGATAATCCATCTCAGAGGCAAAGTTCCATGAAATAGTTGTTTTCTATTTTGAACCATTTTCAAGATTCAGCAAATTTTAAAGAATTAAGTCAAGCTTGATTTTAATAGTGATTTTTAGAAATCAAGGCTTTCAGAGGAGAAAGGTTGTCTCTTTTTAATTTATTTTTATTTTTATTTTTTGGCACCAGGAATGGCACCATGACCTTGCACTTGCCAGGCAGGCACTGTGCTGCTGAGCTATATCCCTGGCTCAGTTTGCCTCATTCTTCATCTGAATTTCAGCATCCCTCCAAATAATTGAAATGCATCAACACCTTGGAGGTTTGTGTCACAATATTTTCCACTTTTTTTTTGTGGACCATCAGTGGTTTGAAATGAAATCTGTGGGCTCCTGATTTCTTCAGCTTGACTTATTATAATTTTGAGTCTCTGTAAAAAGAGTGAATGTCCAAAATGCCAACTCATACATTGTCTGCAGTTTTCTGAATTAAAGCATTGATATTTTCCATACGTGAACACCAAATTTTGTTTAATTGGTACCTTAACTTGTCTAATCCCTTCTCTGGCCTCACCATCCTCCCTACTCAGCTCCTAGTAGGAGCTAAATGGTCCTAAAGTTCCAGCTCTTACCTTGTCAGTCACAGCCTTTAAAAAGTTTGCTCCTGTAGTTCGCAGAATAAATTAGAAACATTGTCAGGCACAAATAATACCTTGCACTGAGGCTGCAATTTCTCTTTCCAACTTTGTTTTCCACAATATGCACAAAAACATGCACATTTACGTGTGCAAATACACACCCACTGTGCCACTTACCTCATCTTCCGTGGCCTTCCTACTCCCATACTCTTCTTTTCTCATTGCATTATCATTTCAGGAGTCTTCTTCCCCTTCACATTGAGATATATACATGAGATGAGATGTAGATATAGATATAGATATAGATATAGACATAGATATTTCCAAAAAGGTGTCAGCTAGCTGGGATTTTTTTTTTTGTCATGTCTTCCCCCTCCCTATGAACTCCACCTCCATCAAGAACTTTCCTTTGGAATTTTACAAGGGATTTTTCTTCTCTAAACAAAATACATCTGGTGCCTTACATCAAAGTAAAGGTGACAATACAATATGGTGTGGTCCGCACTGTTAGTAAATGGACTTTTAAAGCATCACAGACTCAAAGAAGGCAGAGGACATTCGTCCAGCTCTTGTTTCCAGAGTGAGGGATGGGGCCAAGCCTCATGGTGCAATAGTGTGTAGTTTGTGACTTACAGATTGAGTGTGCCAGGGAGGGAGATGTAGAGAGGGCCCAAAAAGGTAGGGTGAAAAACAGAGGGCACCCAAGAGGGGCACAGAGATTAACTAAAGTCATGTAGAGGCCAGATGTAGTGGTGCACACCTATAATTCCAGTGTTTAGGAGACTGAGGCAGGAGGATCACCATGAGTTTGAGGCCAGCCTGGGATACACAGTGAACTCAAGGCTGGTCTGAACTACATAAGTGAGACCCCATCTCAAAAAATAAAATAAAATGAAAATAAAAATAAAGAAAGACATGTAGAGGAGGTGCTATGGTGGCTAATTGGAGGCTGTTTATAGAATTTAGTTGTACCAATAGATGTGTTGTGATTTTAATAGGCTTTTGACAATGATGATTTTCAAATTCCATGGTTAATTCATTGCTGAGTCAAAAACAACCAACATATCACTAAAATTTAGCATTGTTAGGGCCGCCTGAGCCTCCCAACCCAACTCTGTAACTTCCTACCATTTGCCAAGGCTGAAGGCTGCTTTCACTGAGTGACAAATATGTATGCTGCACTAAACTAAGCACTTTTCAAAACTCATCAAAGCAAAAGCATGAGTGACTAATTTCTTTAGCTCTCTTCTTTAGGTCTGGAATTACTGCCCTATGTACTCCCATTAAATTCTTGCAAAATTTCTGTGAAATAAATACAGTTATTGCCCCCACAGTACAGATAAAGATGCTGATTTTGGAGAATTTAAGTAACTTGTCTTGAATCACCAGAAATGATATCTATCTGTCTGAATTCCCCAGATAACTACCATATTTTACTGTTTTTCCCCATAGTTATAATTTGTGGTTAACCCTCTCTGAATTTTGCAAGTCTGGACTATTTTACCTAATTTTATTTTTTATCTTTCCTATATCTTGCGAGGTATATGCAAAGTACTGGGATTCCAGCTGCCTCATGGGGATAACCGGGCCCACAAAGTTGAGGTGAGGCAGTCTAAGCAGTGGAAAAACAGGCAAAAAGTCTGTCTTTGTCACTGTGTTAGCATTTATTGTTCTATGACACAGTGAAGTCATTGAAAATGAACTTTTCTCCTCTCCTTTCTCAGCTTCTCTTACCCCGACACTTATTTCCTTCACTAAATAATACTTAGAGGTGTTAACAGCAAAGCTGAAACAGGGCCGGGGGTTTAGCTCAGCAGCGCAAGTGCCTGCCTGGCAAGCGAGGTCATGAGTTCGATCCCTGGTACAAAAAAAAAAAAAAAAGCGAAACCAACTCAGTATGTGCCACGTTACAGGCAGCACCAGATGCCTGCACTTTGCATCTACTATCTCCTTTAATTTCACAAACAGCCATATGATGTCCATACTATCGTACTGTATGGAAGGGTAAGACTTGGTTCAAAGGAGCACTTAATTGTGTCTCAGCCTCACAGTTAGTGACTTATAGTCCAACTTGCCTCCTGAAACTGCAATCCACCTAGGCAGCCCATTTCAGGGGAAGAAAGCTGTGAAGATTAGGATAAAAGTGCAAGTGAGTTAAAAACGCTGAAATATTTGGTAAAATTTCAAACGCTTAGTGCATGTTTGTTTCTTGGCTGAGTGAGGGGATTCTTATTACTGAAAATAAAGTGGATAAAAGTCAAGTCAGGAATACACACTGGAATCCCCAGCTGTTCCTTAAACTCTGGAATCAGACATGTGGGGCTTGAAATATTGGCTTGGTCACCAGCTACTCATGTCACTTTGGGTCAGTCACTTAAAGGCATTGAATCTTGCCTTTTTTATTGGTGTAATGGGAACTTGGATCCTTCCCTTCCTGGCAGCAGGAAGGATTAAATAAAGCAGTGGAAACAGAATATTGGATACATGATACTGATAAGTGAATTTGCCTTCCTTGGGCCCTATTGCACCAT